>JAVJIF010034664.1:0-133180 GCA_038442645.1 Agave tequilana
TGAGACGCGGGCTTCAGGCCGACGCGTCTGAAGTTGAGACGCGGGCTTCAATCCTTTGCGTCTTTGAGACTGTTCTTTGGTGGCTTGCCTGGTTAGTCATTTTTAGACAGCCTACAGAACCCCCTCCAAAGTTTCGATATTCCGCAGTTGAATGGGACGGATTTCGGAATACTTTGGACTTAAACCGCGTTCGCCTTTGTGACCGGACTGTTGATGCTTCGGGTTTGACCTATCCGAATTTGGTCTTCGTGAGTGTACTGTTGAACTCTTAGAAGCCATCAGAGTCGATCGTGTTGAGTGTCTAGATACACAGCCTAGACCTCCCCAATTGTTTTTAGTCTGTCACGGGTGCGTTTTTGGCTAGGAGTAGTTGGTTGTCTGTTGGCGCCAGTGTACTGTTGAACTGTCTTGCAGACGCATGAAACTGGACGCAGGCTCCTTTTGAAAGCAGACGCAGGAGACTGGACGCAGGCTCCTTTTTTGAAAGCAGACGCAGGAGACTGGACGCAGGCTCCTTTTTGAAAGCAGACGCAAGAGACTGGACGCAGGCTTCTTTTGAAAAGTAGAAGCCACTTGAAGACGCAGCGTCTATAGGGTAGACGCGATGTTGGTCAGACGGCGAACTCCTTAGAGGGGACGCGACCTTTAGAAAGCATCTTGGAGATGCTGACGGGGCATGTCGGTGCGTTTTTCTGGGCTGCGAACTTACGCTGTCATGATGACGCCGCCAGCTGGCCTGGGGAAACGGCGAAATTTCGCCTTTTGGCGCGCGGATCTTGCGGTTCATTAAATGAACTGCTCCACGTGTCGGCTTCTGATTCGCGGCGGGGTTGCGACGCATGATCTTCGTCACCGGCAGTGATTTTGTTACACGCGTCAAGCGACGGTTCGCTGCAGCGTCCCTTGGGTCACGCGCCGCGTATCTCTGCGCATCCCCGTGCCTATAAAAGGCAATGTTTGGAGAACTTCCTCTTCTTCTCCGCATTTCGCTTGCTAAGGAACTTTAAGAAAGCACTTTCCCTCTCTGTTCTGTCCAATCTCAGATTAAGTTCGCCATGGCACCAAAGACCAAGCCGACTGCCTCTTCATCAAAGGCGACCACCACCGAGGCCCGGAGGGGCAGCTCCTCCTCTGCGCAGGGACTTCGTCCTCCAAGGCCTCCAAGGTAGTATGCCTTAGGCAGAACTGACCCTTAAGGACTTTAAACCATTAAAAGCGTTTGATTCCCCAGACGCAGTCTTTGGGATGATAACCGGGGCGCGGATTAGACAATCTGACGCCCAAGGACTCTGTGCTTCGGGTCCTTCACTTAGAATTTCTCTAACTGTAGGTCTCTGGACGCAGCTTTGCAGAACGCAGATTTGATCTTCGCGTTCTGTGTCATCAGGCGCCAATTTGATGAATCTGGCGTCTGAATCCAAGTGCTTTGAATTTTTACGTCTTGGTTTGCAGAACGCGGATTTGATCCTTGCGTTCTGTGTCATCAGGCGCCAATTTGATGAATCTGGCGTCTGAGTCCAAGTACTTTTGAAATTCCACAAGTCTTGGTTTGCGAACGCAGATTTGATCCTTGCGTTTCTGTGCCATCAGGCGCCAATTTGATGAATCTGGCGTCTGAGTCCAAGTACTTGAAATTACACAAGTCTTGGTTGCAGAACGCGGATTTGATCCTTGCGTTTCTGTGCCATCAGGCGCCAATTTGATGAATCTGGCGTCTGAGTCCAAGTACTGGAATTTCATAAGTGGCTTCAATCTTTGCGTTCTGTGCTTCTTGACGCAGATTTGCGGGTCTGGACGCGGATTTGATGATTCCTGCGTCCAGTATCTTTTCTGCGTTGGACGCAGAACACTTAGTATTTTTCTTTACTTTTGGTAAAGATCTGACTGACTTAAGTGTCTTTATCTTTTTGCAGCGCCGCAACCTGCTACTTCACTCCCCAAGATACGCCATTTTGGGCATGTAGGTGGAGCTGACCGGAACCTGACTTTTGTGCTTGCAAAGGACTGCCCCTGTGACTGCCGACCAGTCGCCGGCTCGTGAGAAGAAGCTCTCGAATGTCGAGATGAGGACTCTTCGAGTGCTGATGACCGATTGCAGCATTCGTCACGGATGACGGCATCCAGCTGGAGAAGCCCGCCTTCTTCTTCGGGGATCATATCCACGATGGCGGCCATCGCGTGCACGAAGGGACTTACCATGGCTCCGTCAAATGGGGCAGAAGGTTCTTTCTCCCGGCCATGGATAGGATGTACCCTATGTCTATTACCAGCATATGTCCGTCCCGCGGAAGATGGAGTTTGACCTCGCTCGATTGCTCCTGAGGTTACT
Organism: Agave tequilana; assembly: GCA_038442645.1. Taxonomy (NCBI): domain Eukaryota; kingdom Viridiplantae; phylum Streptophyta; class Magnoliopsida; order Asparagales; family Asparagaceae; genus Agave; species Agave tequilana. Next base: position 2,330 of record JAVJIF010034664.1, read on the forward strand.
CTGGCGATCTGGGCTCCCACCACCAGGTGCACCGTCATGACGGCCATGACGGGTCGGTTATCGGCCTTTCCCTGGATCGCGCAAGAGGGAGATCCCGTCTGGAGAGATACCGCACATTGGCGCCACCTTCCTAACATGTTCATGGCAGCGGGGAGGTGACTACCCAGTTGCGTTCCGTGCATATGGGTGGATCCATTCCCCAGCGAATTACTGGTGGGGCAGGATGGTTGGCTTTGTCCTTACCGAGCTCGGGGATTTGTTGAAGCGTGTAGGACTGTACTCGGCGGTCAGGCCGTACAGTGGGGGATCCCTCAAAGTTCTCAAAACTTCTTTGGGATCCTAGAACGTTATAATCCCTTGACGGGGACGTTCTTTACTCCAGTCGGGAGATGGGCCTTGCCTTACACGAGATGCACGAGGTCTCAGGACTGGTAACAGGGGACATGCCCTATGAAGAATATGCCCCGACGCTGTGGAGCTTCGCTACGTGAAGGAGGAGTTTCCCGCATATACGAGACCTACTGGGAAGTGCTCTGTCACTCCATATCTGCGGTCAGATCACAAATGGCGGTCGCAGGGGGTCACGTATCTGTCTTGGGCTAGTTATTTGTTCAACAATGTGAACACCAAAGACCACTTGATCACCCGATTGGCTCCCAGCTGATAGGGAGATCGAAGACCGGATTTGACCAGGCTCACGAGAAGTTCTACACCACAGAATCGAACGAAGATGGTTCGACCCCGACTTGGTTTTTGAAAGCTTCCACCACCAAGCCCGGACTCCTATCTCCGATCGGGCACTGCTGGAGGTTTTCTGATGCTGTGGCTAAAGCGTTTGTGGTGCCCACGCTGCCACATGAAGTTATAGTTGCCGATGTGGGTGTACCCGGCGGTGCTTCTGGCCCATGGCAACCCTATAGCTCTTCTCCCGACCGTGGTGGCTGGTATTCAGAGCGGGCTGCGGGCGCTGGCTAAAAGCTTTTGTGAGCCGCCAAAAACTGTGGATTCCGAGGGAAAGCCGCTCACGGACGCAGAGGGGGAATCCAGTGGTGAAGCATCCCAATCCTCGGGTCGAGCTGCCTTACACATACCTTATGGCCTGGTATGTGATGCACTGCCCCTCTTGATGACGGCGGTGCGTTGGAAGGAGGACTCCGTCCCCTTCATACAGCGATTGGAGGGTTCGAGGGTGGCAGGATCCTACATATATTATATCCGAAAGCGTCTTTCAGCCCCGGCAAACTATCAGCTCAATCGTTGCCTCCTCCAGATCCCTGGTGCATCCTACGGCGATCTACTTGTCGATCCGCAGGCCCTGATGATTTCACGAGGTTATCCCAGGGAGCCTTCTGGTGGTTGCTCAATATTCGGCCCGGTATATGCTTTTCCGACAAGGGACATCATGCACCATTGAGCCATACATGCCGAATCGCTTCGCTCGACAGTTCGGCTATGACCAGCTCTATATCGGGAATCAAAATGCTCATCTCGCCTTCGAAGGGAACTTGTTCGAGGGTGCTCGGGCCTGGTACTATAGTGTGGTGGAGGGACAGGAACAACCTTCGTCTACCTCTTGAAGCGCCCAAGTGCCAGATGAGTCTAAGCTATTGTACTTGGTACTCCCAAGCCGTCCAGACACCAGACTTTCTTCCGGCGTCTTCATGTATCGAGAGCATCAATGCAAGTCTCGAGGAAAGGACAGAGTCCGGAAAACCAACGAGAGTCGTAGAGCAGTACCGGAGAGCTCGTAAGGAGGTCGGGAGAAGGACGAGGAGGGATCCACAAGCTACAGAGCCACGACCACCAAGAGCAGAGCCACGAGCGACGAGGGCGGAACCACCAGCGACAAGGGCGGAGCCTCCAGCAACGAGGGCGGAGCCACCAGCAAAGAGGTCTAAGCAGTTGGCGAGTAAGCGTCATCAACGCTCTACTCCTATTGTTGAACCAGCCCCAAAGAAGGTTAGGAGGGACTTGGCGGCTGAAGTCTCTCAATCCGGAGCTATCTCTGCTGGAGTTGAGGCCCTCCTGAAGACGTCGTCAGAGTTGAGGAACCTCCGGAAGAGGAAGATTTCCTCCCTTTAGTTCGTGCTCCTAAGTCGCACCGCGAGGCTGTGGAGGAAGGGGAGTTCATCGAACAACCCGTTATTGCTGCTGATGCCGAATCCCCGGAGATTGACATAATGGGCGATGAAGATGTTGAACTTCCGGAAACCTCAGCTCAGCTCAAACCTTCTTCTGCTCATGAAGGGAGAGATGAGGCACAGCAGTTGGGGTCTCCAGGCGTCTTCATCTCTAGTTCCAGGGCCGTCGACCCTAGTCCTACTACTGGGGTGATTGGAGGCAAGGCTCCGATTACGGAGCTTCCTGAGCTGTCGTCTTCTTCGCTCTCAGGGGAAAGCCTCTTTGAGGACAAAGTCGACTATAGCGAGGAACCCGCTCCTCCTGATCAAAGCAAGTTCTTCCATGTCTCAGAGGAGGAAATGTATGTGGGCGAGTCATCATCTGCACCACCAGTGGCGGCTATTCCTGTTGAAGGTACCCTTTCCACCTCCTGTCCAATTTTTCTTTACATGTTGAAGAAGATGTCTTGACATTCTTCATTTTATATTGCAGGGCCAACTGGAGATGCCGAGGCTACACCTCCTCGCATATTGAGGAGATGGTGAGAGAGTTGACTCGGCCACAGGGAATTGAGACCTCAGCTGCTGAGATGCCCTCAGAGGGGGCGGCAGCTGCTGGTACTGGGGAGCCTTCCACTCTACCAGAGGAGGAAGCCACTACTGAGGTCAAGAAGGCTCGGGTGGAGGGTCCAATGGCAGGTCACTCCCAGGAGATTGCACAGCTCAAGTTTCAAATGAAGCTTCTGAGGGAAATCGTGCTTGCCACTCCATCATTGGTCGCGGAAGTTCCCGCAGGCTAGCACCTCCGGAAGCACCAGTGGCTGGTTCCGCTCTTGCCGTATCGGCGGTTAGCATGACTTCTGCGCAAAAAGAGCCGGCCTACCCCTTCTTCCGAGATAGAAAGGGGGTCGGGGAGCGTTCCGGGTGATGACAGCATGGACTTCCTGACGCGCAGTACGGTGCGGCAGTTCTTTGAAGCGATGCGATCGTGCATCGACTTTATCCTTTCTGGGCGTCGTTCTTTGGACTTTGCCCGGAGATTTCTCGGGAATGTGGCCGAGAACATCGAGCTAGTCGGGGGCCTTCCTCTTGCTCAGGCATGTATGCGGTGTGGTTGATGAGCAGTGGAGAGTGATCTGAAAGAGCTGAAGTCTTTAGACGAAGCTGACTCCCTCCACAAAACCCAAGTCATCCTGATAGCTCCTTTCTGCCCAAGGCAAGAGCGACAGGAAGTGGAAGTACAAATTGCCGAAGAGGTCAGCAACCTTGAGCGTTCCCAGGCTGAATGCCAAAGGCTGATTGAAGACTCAGGGGATACTGAGCTTATCATGCAGAACACAGAGCTTGCTATTACCAACGCTCGGGCTGCCATTGCTAAGGCCAAAGCCATGCTAGCTGTCAATGAAGAGAAGCTCGTCGCCCTCCAGAAGAAGCTAGAGGAGCAGAAGGCTGCAAGGGTACGGGCTGAAGAGAGCCAGTCTGTTCATCTCTCCAGATTGGAGACTTTGCGAGCCCAGCTGGCTGAAAAACCCTGCCTATCTGAAGAGGAGCTGCGGGTCCAGGCGATGATGGAGGCTGAGAAGGCACGTCAGCATGAGATGCATCGTCTCAGGGAGCGCATCCGTTCCCTACCAGATCGAGATTTTTAGCCTTCTCCTCCCTTTTTTTTTTTTTTGTAACGCTCAATCTTATTTGTATAAGAGAGCGTTTTGTATCACTTTCATATTTTTGGATATAAACAAAAGTGACACCTCCTTTTTACTTCTTTTGTCTCGAACTCTTTGCCTTTGGTTGGACAGTAGGAGCAAGGAAGTCTTTTGATCTTTATCAAAATTATAATCATAATCTTAATAAGTCAAAAGATATGAGGAAAGATCTTGTTTCAAGAACTTTCATGACATTGTCAGAGGTGTAAGCTTAACTTGACAGAGGTGATTTTTGGTGGACCTGCCACTTTGTGGAAGAAAGTGACAGGTTGGAGTTCGTACCCCAGGAAAGATGAACTTTTATCAAGGATTTGTGCTTAACTTGATTTCAGATCAGCTGGGGATGTTGATGGAAACATTGTTTATTGGTGTAATGTTAACCAACAATGCCTCCAAAATGAATTCGATATTCTGTTGGGGAGAATATCAAATGAAACTAGACTCGCGGGGAATCTAGGAAGTCCTTACCGTTAGAGGTGTGATATTAACTTAACGGGTTGGAAATAGTCTTGTCAGAAGTGTAATGTTAACTTGACAAGGACATGAGTTAGAGGTGTGATATTAACTTAACTCATCAGCATCTCAGTTTTATTTGGGAAAACTGAGGGGTCACTGTCATAGGTGTGATGTTTAACTTAACAGTGATAGTAATGCTAGAGGTGTAATGTTGAACTTGGCATTAGTCGTCTCGGCTTAAAGAAGTCGAGGAAAGGTCATAGCCATAGGTGTATTGTTGAACTTAGCAATGACTCGGATGCTAGAAGTGTAGTGTTAACTTGGCATCGTTCATCTCGGCTTGGACAAGGAAGTCGAGGAAAGGTCATAGCCATAGGTGTATTGTTGAACTTAGCAATGACTCGGATGCTAGAAGTGTATTGTTAACTTGGCATCGTCCATTCCAGCTTCGATATGGAAGTCTGAAGAAAGGGTGACTGTCAGAGGTGTAATATTAACTTGACGGGCACCTGATATACTGCTTAGAGGTGTAATGTTAACTTAAACAGTAGTTTGTCAGAGGTGTGATATTAACTTGACAAGAATTGGCTCTTGATAGGAGCAATTTGAGGACCTGTCATTCTATTGATGAGAATTGACAAGTGGAATTTGAAATACCAGAGGTATAGTGTTAACTTGGCAATTTTGAAGTTTGCTGCTCTATGTAGAGGTGACAAGCGGGGCTTGTACTTGACAAGGAGTATTCATTACCAGAGGTATAGTGTTTAACGTAGTAATGATTGCATTTTGTGGTCCTACCATTCTATGGATGAGAATTGGTAAGGGATTTTGGAGGAGAGAGTGGAATCAGGTCCACTTAGGATTTTTAGCAAACCTCAGCTGTCAACGGATTGAGGTGCCTTTACCAACTACCGTTTGAGTTGGGCTAGCCATGCTATTCCCCTCAGCATGATGAGTTGTTGAGGATTTATGTTGGGCTTAAATGCCAACGTTTTCCTCTATCCTTAGCCGTCGAAGGCGTCGGATGTTTGATCAGAGGTGTGGTTTTAACTTGATCGGCAGGATTTTTAGCAAACCCTCAGCTATCAACGGATTTGAGATGCCTTTACCAACTACCGTTTGAGTTGGGCTAGTCATGCTATTTCCCTCAGCATGATGAGTTGTCGAGGATTTATGTTGGGCTTAAATGCCAACATTTTTCCTCTATCCTTAGCCGTCGGAGGCGTTGGATGTTTTTCCGATCAGAGGTGTATTTTTAACTTGATCAACAGAAGAACACCATCTAGGGATAGTATTTCTTCAGGAATTTTGCCATTGATTGGCATCATGAGTGTATCGCCATCCGAGGTTATGAGGCGATACGATCCATTTGAGTAGACCGACTCTACTACAAACGGTCCTTCCCATTTGGGTTGGAATTTTCCTTTCGTCTTATGCGTCATGACCATGGGTCTCCGGACGGCTAAGACAAGGTCGCCTTTCTTGAAAGTCCGCGCTTTGACTTTCTTGTTGAAGGCTCTGGTAATGCGAGCTTGGTAAAGCTCGATCTGCTGCTGGGCCTGCAGACGCTTGTCGTCTAAGGCTTCCAGTTCTTGGAGTCGCTGTCGATGCTTCTCCTCTGTCGTCATCTCGGCGGTCAGGGCGACGCGTAGAGAGAGATGGAATTTGAATTTCCAGTGGGAGCACGCTTCACATCCGTATACCAAGGAAAATGGCGTGGCTTTAGTTGGGGTTCGCACGGTCGTGCGATATGCCCATAAGCATTCACCCAACTTATCGTCCCAGTCTCGTCGACTTTTCGAGACGAATTTCTTGAGAAGCTTGCCAATAGTCTTATTGAAAGCTTCCGCGAGGCCGTTGGCGGGAGGATAGTATGCCGTTGATGACACACTCTGGATTCTGAACTTAGCACAGAATCTCTGGAAAGCCTGGCTGATGAACTGGGGTCCATTGTCATGGACGATCCGCCGAGGCACACCGAAGCGATAGATAACGTGATGTTTCACGAACTTGATCACGTTAGACGATTTTACCTCTTTTAGAGGAACAGCTTCGGCCCACTTGGAGAAGTAATCGGTTATTGCTAGAATGAACCGATGTCCTTTCGACGATGGTGGGCTGATGGGGCCAACCACGTCCATCCCCCACATTTCGAACGGCCAAGTAGAGGTCGTAGAGTGGAGGTACCCTGGTGCCTGATGGATGAAATCGCCATGTATTTGACAGGCATGACATCTTTTGGCGTAAGCGACGGCATCGGCGACCATTTTGGGCCAGTAGTACCCCAATCTTTGGAGTCTGTTTGCCAGCTTCGGACCAGGTTGGTGAGCTCCACATGTGCCATCATGGGCTTCTTTCAACATTTCGCGGGCCTCTTTTGATGAGAGGCACCGGAGCAGGATCCCGTCATGCGATCGACGGTACAGTGTTCGCGTGATCGCATTATAGTAAAATTTGGGGGCTTTCCTCCGAATGGCGGCCGCCTCTTTAGTGTCTTCGGGCGGAATGCCGTATAAGACATAATCAATGTATGGAAATCGCCAGTCTTTAAACTCTGGAGCGGTTGACACTTCAAGTGTTTCTTTACCGCGACGATCTCCTGTTGACCCTGGGTAGTCTCCGGGGAAATTTTTGGGCAGTATAGGTCGTGGCTATAGACGAATACTTTCTCCATTGCTCCTGCTGGAAGAGCTAGGGAAGCTGCGAGAGATGCGAGGGCATCTGCATGCGCATTTTGGCTTCGCGGCACATGGTCGATGTAGAAGTTTGAAAACTTTTCCGCCATGTGGATTGTCGCGTCGTAGTAGGGTACTAGATCTTCATGTCTGACCTCATACTCTCCGCGAACTTGGCTGACGATGAGTTTGGAGTCACCGTACGCCTCGAGATTTTTAACGCCAATCTCATCGGCGAATTGCATCCCAATCAGGAGAGCGTTGTATTCCGCCACATTGTTGGAACAGGGTTCGGTTAACGAGATAGCCCGGGGATCACGTAGTTTTTGGGGAGACGAGTACTACTCCTACCCCCGCTACTGTGTGTCCCTTTGGGCTTGCCCTTGATGCACCATCGAAGAAAAGTTGCCATACTTGTCCTTCAAATGATGTCTGAGTCAGGCAGACTTCGGCGACCTCATCTGGGAGATCCTCATAAAGTTTGGCTGCCCTCGGATCTGGGTGTTCAGCTAAGAAGTCCGCCACCGCTTGTCCTTTAATGGCCTTCTGTGGCAGGAAGTGCATCTCATATTGAGAGAGCAATATAGCCCATTTCGCCAGCCGGCCATTCAATGATGAAGGCTTTGTCATAAGCAACCTCAGGGGGTTGACTTTTGATATGACATTTATGGTTTGGCCTACCAGATAGTGTCGCATTTTCTGAATAGCGAACACCAAGGCCAAACACTCCTTCTCGATCGGGTTGTACCGATGTTCGGCCCCGATCATTGTTCTACTGAGGTAGTAGATCGCTTGTTCTCGTCCTTGGTCATCATTCTGAGCTAGTAGGGCTCCCAAAGAATGATCCATCGATCGGACGTACACCAGGAAGGGCTTTCCGGATACCGGAGCTGCAAGTATTGGTGGTTGGGTGAGGTATCGTTTGATCTCCTCGAATGCTTGCTGGCAAGCGTCGTCCCATATGAACGAGACTCCCTTCTTCATCAGCTTAGCGAAGGGTTGGCATCTTCCGGAGAGATTTGAAATAAATCTGCGGATGTATGCCAGTCGTCCCTGCAATCCTCTGAGCTCCCTGAGGCTTCTTGGAGGTTGCATTTCCTGAATGGCGCGAACCTTCTCCGGATCCAAATGAATTCCGGTAGAGGTTACAACAAACCCTAGGAATTTCCCGCTGGCTACCCCCAGGAATGATTTGGTGGGATTCATCTTCAATTGATGAGCCCGCATGATGTCAAAGACCACCTTAAGGTCGGCTATGTGATCGCCTTTTAGTGCGGCTTTTCACCGCGATGTCATCGACATAGCACTCCACCGTCTTGCGTATCTGCTGGTGGAAAATGGCATTCATAGCCCTTTGGTATGTTGCCCCTGCATTCTTTAGTCCGAAGGGCATGACGGTGTAGCAGTATACTCCTAGAGGTGTCCTGAAGGAGGTATGCTTTTCGTCGTCAGGGTACATCTTGATTTGATTGTAACCTGAGAATCCGTCCATAAAGGACATTCGCTCGAACCCGCATGTATTGTCAATCATGACATCTGTGATTGGCAACGGGAGCTCGTCTTTGGGGCAGCCTCGTTTAGATCGCGGAAGTCGATGCAGATCCGGATCTTCCCGTTCTTCTTAGCAACGGGGACAATGTTAGCTACCCAGTCGGGATGTTGTTCCTCCCTAATGAAGCCAGAGTCAATAAGCTTCTTGACTTCTGATTGAATGGCCTCCATTATTTCGGGACGAAACCGTCGCTGCTGTTGCTTGACGGGTTTTACATCTGGACTGATGTTGAGGCGGTGCATAGCCACTTGAGGATCAAGTCCAGGCATGTCCTCATAATTCCAGGCGAAGACGTCTATATATTCTTGTATAAGAGATATTAGATCCTTCTTCTCTGATGGTGACAGGCCGTCACTTATGAAGATGGGCTTAGGATTAGCATCATCTCCTAGGTGATCTGAACAACTTTGTCTTCTATGGGTGGCTCACGCTGTTCGAAGCGGATATCCCAGAGAGCATTCAGGTGTTTGATCCAGGGGTCTGTATCCGACTGGATCATTCTTCGTCTTCGTCTTCCAGATGGCTTGTTGAAACCATGTTTACTGAAAGCCCTTTGAAGATGTTGCCAATACTGACATCTGATTCCCACGATGACGTGTCTGAAGAGTGATCATGGCCTGATGGTCCTCAGAATCAGAGGCTGACGGCACTGGAGTTGATACATAGCCTAACCCCCGGCGGGTCTGATGATAATAGTCAGGTGCTTTCCTTTCGGTACAAAAGATCGAAGCAATGATCTCCTTCCTTTGCCGAAGTTTAACCCGGGCCCGCTGGCTAGATCATACCCCATACGCTTCATCATCTTGAGCGTTCTCGGTTCATAGTGATTGAACTGTGGGGGCTCTTCCTCGCCTTCTGATTCTTCATGGGGCGTTGGTTCAGACATGATTCGTCCAAAGAGGATAGGTCTCTGGCCCTTTTGTCTGGCTGGAACCATAAATGAAGATCCTTGCGCGTCACCATCATCATGGTACGTCCCGAAGGATGATTTATAGGTACATGCAATGATGTCAGAGCATCCATTGCCGACCATACATCCTCGCCCATGTCGGTACTAGTATCCGACGGTATTGACTCAGATTCACACACAGGAAAATACGCGAAATTTAAGTCTTCATTAATATACCAACCGCCTGCATCGTCGGTGGTATCAACATCGAGCTTATTAGTGCTCTTTACAAGTGGTTCTAACTCCCACAGGCACTCTTCTTCTTCGGGCTCGGTGTCAGCTTCATTACCAGAGTCTGGCTCCTCTGGTTGCGGGGTTCCATTATTCCCTCATATAAGAGGGAATCCGTGAAATAGTTCTCGACCCCTTTGAACGGATGCCTTTCGGCGATCAACGTTCGAACCTGTCCGCTCTCGTCAATGTATTTCATGACTTGATGGAGAGTGGAGGGAACGATGGAGTTTTGGTGGATCCATGGTCGTCCCAGCAACAGGTTGTAGGAAGTGTCAGCGTCAATGACATAACACGTCACTTCCGATTTGAGGCCCCCGATCCGGCATTTGAGCTTGATCTTCCCCATCGGGCGGGAGCTGTTGGCATTAAACCCATAAATAGTCGTCTGGGTTGGGCTCAGACGATGGGCGGGAATGCCAAGAAATTGCATGACTCGGCGAGGTATGATGCTAAGTGCGGACCCTGGGTCTACCTGGATGCGGTTCACTCGGATGACCCAATATACCCCGTGAAGTATAAGGGTCGGTCATGCTTTCCTTTAACCTGCATGTCGTCTACTGTGAAGGAAATGCAGGGAACATTTGGAGAGGTGTGGAGGCAATCCTCTACATCTTTCTCTCTCGGTACGTGGGTCAGAAAGACCTCAGCGTTCGTCAGGGCTTCTTGTAGAGCCTCTCTGGTTGACTTAGATAGCCTCAGGAGCTCATACAAGGTAATGCGTGCCGGGATGTTGGCTAACTGAGCCAGAACATCGAAGCGGTAAGATGTCGAAGATCCTTCCGCTGCACTTCTTGAAAGAACCCGAGAAAACCGAGTTTCTTTCTGCTTCTCCGCAGGTGGTTTTGTGGAGGGCTGAGCTGGCTCTACAGCTGGTTGAGGAGGAGCCATTGCTGTCTCGCCGTACTGCTTCAAGTACGACTGCCCTGAACGGGTTCCTGCTATTGGTTGGTTGGGCTCTGTGGCCAACACTATTGTCTCCTCTTCTGAGTCAGTCAGCGAGGGAACATCAGCGTCCGCTTCCCGAGAAGAAGCACAGATCACATGGCAAGATGAAGCCTTTCCTTTGCCTTTGGACTTCCTGTTGGTCACAGTCGTCCATTGCTGCTCGTCAACGAGGTCAGGGTGGACCCACATGATTCCTCCTTCAGGTGTAGGGACCGGGACCAAGCCCTTCTCCTGCTGCTGATGAGGGTCTGTATTGACCACTCTCAATTCTCCTTTCGGGACAGATATCACTCCCACGGGCATCGGGGGTCGTGTCCCGAAGCGGAGTGCCGACGTCATGTTGGCCGCCCTCTGTTTCTGCTCTGGTCGGAGTTTTAATACCTCCGCGTCAATTAGGGCTTGAAGGACGTCCTTGAAGATGTAGCAGCTCTTGGTAGGGTGCCCGAGCATCCTATGGTACAGGCAGTAGTTGGGGTTGTCGGTCTGTGCGCTTGCCGACTCTTCTGGGCGCCTGATTTCAGGGAGCTTCAGTCGATTGCTCTTGTTGAGTAGTTTGAAGAGCGAATCGACGTGTTCCTCCTTGAAGGAATACTGTTTGTTGGCGCGGGGTGGCTGGAAGAGCCACCTGCTCTGCCTGGTTGAGGCTTGACGGGAGATTTGGTCTCTGTTGCCAAGTTATCCTTCCGTTTGGTTTGGAGGGATGTGTCTGGCGCACGTCTTGTCGACCTTTCTGGCCTGGGCCTGCCTTCTTCCGCTCTGACGCGGGCGACAATCTCTTCAGCCTGTTCACCTTGGGACTAACTGTTTCCAGGTGCGGCTTTCTGCTACTCCTATTTGAGCAAGGAGTGAAGTTGGAGATTGTGGCGACATGTTTCCACCAGGGTGGCCTGGGTCATGCCGCTCGGACATCGGAGTGCCGTGTTCCGAAATCTTTCTACGAAAGACTTAACGGACTCTCCCTTTCGTTGCTTGGTAGCTAAAAGGGTAGGCATGGTAACCTCCGAATCATCCTCGAAGAAGCGTGTTAGGAACAGCTTCTCCAAGTCGCCCCAGTTCTTGATTGAACCTTCAGGGAGTTTCATAAACATTCAAAGGCCAACCCTTTTAGGGTGCCAATGAACAGTCGCGCCAATATAGCGTCGTTATCTACCACATTCCCAGTTTGGGATTTGAAGTAGTAGATATGCTGGTTGGGTGATCCCTTTCCGTCAAATGCTTGGAGAGTTGGAGCCTTGAACTTAGGAGGGTACGGGACTAAGTCCCACTCGGCCGGATAGGGCCGGACCACTCCAGCTTCTTGGAGATCTTTACGACTGGCAAGGGCGTTGAGTCGTTGCTCCAGTAGGCTCATTCTTTGATCTTGAGCTTTCTCCGAGTCCGGGTTGCTTCCTGCATGCGCTGAAGGCTGGGACATATCTGAGTAGATCGTCGTGTCCTTTCGGAAGGATCGGAGGGTGGACTTTCTCTCCTTCCCCTTCTTGCTCTTGGCCTTCTAGGAGGAGATCTCTCTCTCTCTTCGAGCAATTTCTCAAGCATGTGCTTGAGACCGTCAATGGTTCTCTGCTGAGAGGAGAGTATTTGCATCTGGTGCTTCTGCATCTGCACTAGATGCTTAGTTGTCTCCTCAGGAGCGTCTTCTTTATCCTCAGGAGCATCTGCCATGTAGGCAAAAACCTCCTTTCCACCGGAAGAATTCGAAGTCCATGATTCTATCACAACTGAGTGAGAATCATCTTCCCTAATGCCGCGGGATAGGGCATTGTAGTCAATTGGGGTGATGGCTCCAGTCCGGGTACGGGTGTGTCGATACACCCCTTCTGGCTCAGAGTCTGACCCCTCTGAATTGACCATAGGTTGTTTTCCCTGCTTCTGCTTGTCATATATGCAGTAAGCTCCGGGTACTCAACGTCAGGAAAGGTTCTCCTTCGGTGGGAGCGTCTTCTTTTAGCTGACGGGGGAATCAGGGTCAGCTGTCTAATCAAAGACGGCTGGTGAACGCCTGATTCGCAATGGCATCCAGAGAGCATCTGGATGAGTTGTTGACAGCAGCAAGAAGAAGTGGCCTGATTGGCACTTCTTTTCCTTGTCAAATAATCCCTCAAATCCGTGGGAGGGGGATTAAATAGACTGGCCTCACAGCGTCGAAGACGGGGGGCAGTCGTGTGTTGCGCTGTCTGGACGCAAGTCTCAGAAACGCGGTGATCACACTGTTGCGTTACGCGCGTCTAGCGTCTCTGTTGAGACGAGACGCGGTCCTCGCGTTGCAGTTTGCTGCGTTGGAGCAGAGAGACTTGGGACGTTACGCGCGTCTGGCGTCTCTGTTGAGACGAGACGCGGTCGTCGCACTGTTGTCCACTGCGTTGGGACAGAGACACTTGGGAGATAGTGGGCTGCTGGGCCTTACGCCTGGGGGCGCATGCGTCCTGCGTTTGATGAGACGCAGAAGCTTCGCTTTGGCGTTTGGCAAGTTGGTCTTCGGCAGACCAAACTTGAGGAGTCTCGCGTTTGGGTCGCCAAACGCGGATCTCTCGCACTGGTCGAGGTGCGGGCAAGGCATCATATTGAACGCCGCGTCCAACCCCAGTCAGAGAACCATCGGTTCCAACCGAGTGTTGACGCGCGCGTCGTCTTTGTCGACGCTCGGCATTTCGATTGCGTCGTGGAGGAGGAGAGAAGCCAACAACTTCCTGGTTTGAAGAACCAGGGCTGTTCACCACGCGGGTCTCTTGGGAGACGTTGACGCGGGGTTTCTGCGAGACGCGGGCGTTCTGCAAGACGCGGGCGTCACGCGAGACGCGGGCGTTGTGCGAGACGCGGTCGATCGCAGCAACAGTTGTGCCGTGGACCACGCGGGCCTTCAGAGAGGCGTTGGCGCGTGGGTTCTGCGCGTCGCGGTTGATCGCGCAGCAGAGGCGTTGGATGTTACGCGGGCCTTCGAGGAGGCGTTGACGCGTGAACTGGGCGCGGCACAGAGGGTGACAGCAGCGCCTGGTTGAGCCACAGATTGGGCTTCGGGAGGCTGCGTCGTTGAGACCCTGCGGCAGACGCGGGTCTTGGGGCTCTTGGAGCCAGAAGAGAGAAACTCTTCATACTTCGCCTGGTCGAACTCAACGACGAGTGATTCGACCATCTTCCCCTTACGGAGAACGTCATCCTGCACCACGATGTGCTCATCGGTCACGAATGTAGTCCCCAGCGGAGTCGCCATCTCTTGTTCGGTACGGAAAAGAGATTTTGCCGTAAAATTTCCTTGAATCAGTTGAAGATTACAACAAAACAATATTCCGACTACAAGGGAGGGAGGATGCTTGGATCTTCCCTTTGTTTAAAGCTGGGTTCTTCGTGTGGCGATGGAGAGTGAATCTTGTTCTCCGTTGACCAGATGACCGTCCTGGACCGTCGGGGGTCTTCTCTTCGGCCGGTAGGGGAGTAACTCAGCTCCGGCTACCAAACTCTCAAAGAGGAGGTAGGCGAAGATAGGCTAGTACTCAGTAAGCCTGTTGAAGAATCTCTTCTCTCTCGGTCGTTGACGTCGGGCTTCTCTCTCTCGATGCCTTGATCTTCTGACCCTCTGGATTCAAAAATGCCGACCTTAATTGATCACTCGACCTTCTTCTCCCACTGAATCCAAATCTTCCACCTTTCCTTCATAGCCAACAGGGCTATTATAGGGGTCTTAGGGGGTGATCGTGCCCCCCCTAAAAATGCGCCTGAATGAGGGCCGTTACCCGCGATACGCGCGGTAACTGACTCCCCACGATCTGGGCGGTTGCAACTGAGACGCGGATTTCAGACTAAACGCGCCTTGATGCTGAGACGCGGGCTTCAAGCCGGACGCGCCTTGGATGCTGAGACGCGAGCTTCAGTCCCTTGCGTCTTGGATGCTGAGACGCGGGCGTCGAGCCAACGCGCCTTGATATTGAGACGCGGGCTTCGGGCCGACGCGCTTTGAAGTTGAGACGCGGGCTTCAGGCCGACGCGTCTTGAAGTTGAGACGCGGGCTTCAGGCCGACCCGTCTTGAAGTTGAGACGCGGGCTTCAGGCCGACGCGTCTTGAAGTTGAGACGCGGGGCTTCAATCCTTTGCGTCTTTGAGACTGCTTCTTTGGTGGCTTGCCTGGTTAGTCATTTTTAGACAGCCTACAGATGGTCAAAAGAAATGTGGCCTAATCTCCTATGCCTCAACCAAGAGTATCATCAAGGGCATTCAAACAAGTAGCATTGCATAGCATTTTAGACATATCAATCATGTATATATTGTTTTCACGAAATTTGGAGAATATACATGTATTGGATTGTCTATCAATAACACTACATGTTAGGTTATCAAAAACAACATTAAAACCTTTGTCACAAAGTTGACTAACACTCAAGAGATTATACTTGAGGCCATCAACTAAAACAATATTTCTATTAAAGGAGATGTACCAAGTTTAACATTACCAATACCAATGATTTTCCTTTGGCGTCATCTCCGAAGGTGATGGTGCTACCTTCATGATTCTTGATAGGGTTGCGAAGTTGTTGATATCCCAAGTCATGTGCTTAAGCAACCACTATCAAGATACCACCACTCCTTACGTCATTGGGCTTTGGAATGTACCTAAATTATTTAACAAATTTGTTGACTTTGGTACCCAAACTTTCTTGGGTCCTTGAATGTTAGTATTCTGAACCTAAACATGATTATGTGATGCATTAATCCTATCATAGCAAAATTTAACCAAATGACCTTTACGGCCACAATATGTGCATGCATAAACTTTATCATACATGAATGCATGATGAGTGTGTGGAGTGTGGGCATGTTTAGAGTGTTTAGAATGATGTAAAGGTTGTGATTTATGAACATGAGTATGAGTAGTATGTGAATGTTTTTGGGACATGTTTCTTAGGGAACATAGCCACTAGTCTAGTTTTATCAAATTCACATTCTTCAAAACTCCTAATGAATCAATTTTCTTCTTTAGCAAAGAAATCTCATTTTCATCAATTTGTGAAAATTACCTTTGTAAGAAATTTTATAGTCATCAAAATCCTTTTGAGTAGAAGACAGAGTTAAAAACAATTCATCTTTTTCTTTTGTGAGAATGAAAACTTTGTGGTTGAGTGATTCATTTTTTTTTCATTTTCAAGTATTTCTTTTTGAGAAAATCATAGTTATGAGATAGTTCTTCAAAAGCTTCTCCTAGTTCATCTATAGATAGTTCACAATTAATGGATGTATCGGGAGTTACCTTGCTTGTGCTTTCATTTGTCATGAAGCATATGTTGGCGGTGTCGACTTCCTCATCGGATTAACTCTCCAAATCCCAAGTAGCCTTTAAAGCTTTCTTTTTGTATGGCTTCTGGAGGTGGAGGGTTTGCCTTTGTTTTCCGGACATTCCGCAATAATGTGACCCGGCTTCCGGCAATTGAAGCAAATAATTTTCTTCTCTTCTTTACCTTGCCATCTCCTTCTATTTGAAACTTTGCCTTGTTGTACATTCTCTAAACGTTCTTTACAAGAAGAGAAAGATCTTCATCATCCTCTTCTTCATCATCCTCGTCGGAGTAGGTGGAAGAGCTCTTGAAGGCAATTGCTTTTTTTCTTGGGAGGAGCCATCTCTTCTCTTGCTTTTCTTTCCATCTCATGGTCTTGAGATTCCCAATGAGACCAATAAGCTCCATTTCTTCCTTGTCATTGAGCTCCTTCAAAGTTATGGCTTTGACTTCCAAGATGGAGGGAGTGCACGGATGATCTTCCTTACTTTTTGGTCGTTGTCAATGCGTCACCTAAAGAAGAAAGTCCATTAGTAATCTTTGTAAACTCAGTAACTATATCATCTATGGTTTCATTCTCTTGCATAGAAAAGTTTTCATATTGGGAACGAAGAAGGTCAATTTTTGCCCTCTTTACTTGTGAAGTTCCCTCATGAGTGACAAGTAGGTGAGTCCAAATCTCATGAGGGAATTTGCAATGAATGACTCTAGAAATATCATCGTGATTAAAAGCTTGAAGAAGGCATAGTGTGCCCTAACATTAGCGTCAAACTCTTTTGTGGCAATATCGGCCACGTGTCCTCATCACCAAGGGGTGCACTAAAGGTTTGGTCACCGCCTTTGCAACCCGCTCTCTAAGGATTACAAAAACACGGTCATACGGAAAAGTTAAGACCATCAAAACTTGGGTGGGGTCTTAATTCCTTCAGCCATTTTTACTAAGTGTATGAGGATGAAAAATGAATAGAGTGATTAGCAATATAGGATCTCTCTAAGTTGTTAAGCCAAGAGCCTAGAGACCAATGCTCTGATACCAATTGAAAAACACCTAGAGGGAAGTGAATAGGTGTTAATGCTAATCTAATGATCTTTTTAAACAAGTATGTATGTATGATGCAACTGGTCACTCAAAATAAGAAATTGAAGCCGAATTTCCGTGAAGGGCTCTAGAACTTCTCTCTTTGATTCCTCTAGATTATGAGTTGAGGTGCGTAATTGCTTTCTTGTTGAGATGAGTAAAGACCGAAAAATGCAAGTAAATGAAATGGGTGCAATAATGAAGTGCAAGCAAGAGATATCACAAGATAGAAATATAAAGCAATGAAAAGCAATAAGGAAACCAATCGCAAACACAAGAAATTTGTTTCGAGGTTCGAGCCACTGCTCTATGTCCCTGCCTCCACCACCGTAAAGGATTTCCACTAAATCTGTAAAAGGAATTTCCACACCAGAACCTTTACACCAAAGGGGATTACAATAGGTCTACACAAGACCGGAGTACCGAACTCCCACCAATCCAACCTCTACACAAGAGGGATCTCAACACAAGGAAATACAAGTAGCTAGGTGATCAAAAGACCACACACTTCTCTCTTACAACTTCTTATAGAATGGGAATGATTTTTGGCTCAAGAAGTGAAGTGAGAAAATTCAGTGGTTAAGAAAGTAAAAGGAGCTTTGAAAATAACTGAAAAACTTTAACCAAGAAAGCACTTTAGAAAGTGAGAGCTTGAAAACTTTTCTTTTCTTTGAAACTTGAAAACAATAGAGATTTTTCTTGAATTCAACAAGGGACCAATGACCTCTATTTATAGAGATTAGATAAGAGCAAATCATCATTTAAACTAGGTCAATAGGTCAGATTATAGGCACAGGAAAATCAGAGATAGCTGAAAGAAACATCTAAATCAAAATCAAAAAACAGATTTCAAGAAACTAGCCGTTGGGGGCTGCTGGCGGCTGTCAGTCGACCGCCCCAGTCGACCGGCAGTCTATCTGGCAAAAGAGCCATTGGACTCGGTCGACGGTCAGTCAACCGCAGGCTAAACTGAAAATAGTTGTTTGTTCTGTCGGTCGACTGGCCGGTCGACCGAAAAAACCCGAGAGCAAGGGTCAGTCAGTCAGTCGACCGGTCCGGTCGACCGATAGACGTGCACAAATGTGCACGCCAATGCCACAAGGCCCGGTCGACCGGCGGTCGACCGATTTGGCCTGAAACAGATCCAGTCGACCGCCGGTCGACCGTTAGGCCTGAAACAGTATTATTTTGGAAATATTTTTGAACTTTGAAGAATTTTTAAAATATTTTAAAATGGTTTGATGATTAAGTAGCATGCTATAAGGGATGCGATATATGATTTAAACTAGATGTAAAAATATGAAATATTTTGAGGACATGTATATCAATCAAGACATGCACCTAATCCAACTAACCAAAACAAAAACCGTATTTTGAAAAAGTGAAAGTGTGTGTGTGTGTTTTCTTGAGCCAACTTATCACAACCTCACTCTTAACAAACTAATTCTTACAGTGTTCTTAGGTGACTACAAGATCTTCAAATTTGGGCTTTTCCATATGCAATGTTTGAATAGCTTGAATCCTTGATCCCGAATTGAGTCAATCTTGAGTCAAAAATACCTTCCTTTAGGGAAGAAGACATCTTGAATCCTTAGAACCCTGAAACACACTTCAAATACTAAAATATGATTAGTACAAATAACTATATATGTTTTGTAATCATCAAAACTCAAAAAATGGGTGATTATAACCTTGGGCGAACATTAATTAATCGTCCCCTATGTATTGGAAAGGATCTATTATTTATACAAGTTGTGTCTGTTAGATAAGACTGCGAAGTCCAGCTCTGTTTAGACACTTATCCATTATCACCAAGGCGGTTAAAGCTGAATATCCAGGTTTGAATTGATTGAGTGAGAGTCCATCTTTATCTGATTCTCTGCATCCAGCTGTTGGTGCGGTTGATCTCCTCCCGATCTGTAACTGCCGAGTTCAAATAGGGATTCAGATTATAGATAGTGATGCCAGTAACTGACTTTATCTCTTTTTTCTAATCATCTGGACTACTTGGGATCTTAATTGAATGAGGACTCCCGCTTGGAGGTTCTAGAAGTGGTCATGTGTCACTTGCTTATTTAGTACAGGATGGACACTTGACGTGATCTCGAGGAGGTCGTAAACTGACCACTACGGTTAGATATTAGAAATTAACCTCTCAAAGGGATCTAAAAATTTTACCTATTCAATTAGATTTGGCATTAGATAAGAGTGTTTACGTTTTATTCCCTCCTCTCTTCTTCACCTTTCTTCCTTTCCTTCATTGTTCTTACTTGACCTCATTGAAATTTTATTAAATTCAAACTTCACCCCCCCCACCCCCCCCCCCCCCCAACCCCAACCAACCTAAAATTACTCCAAAATTATTCTTAAATCTTCACTCTAAAAAATTTCTTGGTACTTTTTCTCAAAAGGCATATGTAAAAAAAAAATGATTTGATGTGTTTTTTTTATGATAATGAGTGAAATAGAAATCTGTTTGATTTGGGAGAAATAACTAAAAAAGAAGATAAATAAGTATAATAGGAGATTTGTCAAAATTTTGATCCAACCAATAGAAGATTTATAAGAGCTTATTTATTACTTAAAAAGGTTAATCCTCTATTTTTAGCACGACCTCGGTAAAAGTCTTAATTAGATTTTTTTTTTTTGTTTTAACATTTTTTCTCTTTTCTCTCTTTATTCTTCTTCTTCATTAGTATTAATAAAGGATTGTGTTGTTGTTCTTCCTTATTGTTAATAAAAGATGGTCTTGTCGATATGGCGAAGACTATTGCATTACTGTATTCTGTACAAAATTATTTTAGTACACGTAATTATCACAGTAAAAGCATAAAATCTATTTGTATTGGAGTGAATAAAAGATTTTAAAGAGTTGTTTTATTGATGATGAATAGATCTCTTTTATTGTATTATAATAAAAAATTACTTTAACACGCATATTACTACATTAAAATCCAGTAATAAAATTTTTTTTTTTTTACAGTGACTTAAAATTCTAAAATTCAAATTCTGTTTGAACCCGATTAACATCTTTTCTGAAAAATAAATAAATAAATCTAGTGATATTTCACCATCCGTCCCACTTTCCTCTTGTCACATCATCCTGCAATAGTAAATAAAGCATATCATAAAACTCTCTTTCTGTATCTCTCCAGATGTATAGATACACACACACTAGCATCAAAACCCACACTAAATTCAGCGACTCATTATCCTCCCTTCAATCATACTGTATTACTTCCTTCATTTAAAAAACATCAAAACAGTGAGGAAAAAAAAATAAAAAATAAACCTATATTCTCTCTCCTCTCCTTTCCTCTCCTCAAATCCAAGAATCAAGAAAGAAGAAGCCCTCCCGCTCTCTCTCTCTCTCTCCCCCCATCCATCTATCTGTAGTCATTCCATGGACATAGAGCTCTCGTACGGCGATAGCAGCTCTCTGGCGGCACCAGCAGCGGCCCCTCTCACCACTGCTGCGACGCCAGCGTCGCCGTCGCCGTCGCCGAGCCGTTACGAGTCGCAGAAGCGGCGTGACTGGAACACGTTCAACCAGTACCTCGAGAGCCACCGGCCCCCTTGTCCCTTGCCCGCTGCAGCGGGGCCCACGTCCTGGAGTTCCTCCGGTACCTGGACCAGTTCGGCAAGACCAAGGTCCACGGCCCATCCTGCCCCTTCTTCGGCCAGCCCACGCCGCCCGCCCCCTGCCCCTGCCCCCTCCGCCAGGCCTGGGGCAGCCTCGACGCCCTCGTGGGCCGCCTCCGGGCCGCTTTCGACGAGCACGGCGGCCTGCCAGAGGCCAACCCATTCGGGGCCAAAGCGGTCAGGACTTATCTTAAGCAAGTTCGTGATCATCAGTCGAAAGCAAGAGGGGTGAGTTACGACAAGAAGAAGAAGAGGAAGAACAGTAGCAGCAGTAGCAGCAACTCTTCACCTTCACAAGCCGCAGCAGCAGCAGCAGCAGAAAACCCTAGCAAATTCATCCTTGATGCCAACAGTGATGGTATGTAGGTGAGATTTATTTTTTTAATTAATATGTTGAATTAAAAAATGTTGCTACTACTACTATTATTAGTGGTAATATATCTATATCTATATCTATCTATATATAGTTGATGATCACTTACTAGTTTCATTGCCTGTCAGAATATTGTGTGTCAGATGAGTGAGTGAGTGATTGAGAGATCAGCAAGAGCAGTCAGTCCTTTTTGGGAGACCACTTTCTTTCACTTCAGGTTTCCGTTTTTGTTGCTTTTTAATTGTAGGTTGATTCTCAGTGTGTGTCTGTGTGGGGATGTGTTGGTGAGATTGTGTTGTCTAGGGCTAGACACTAGTTTAGGGAAAGGAAATGCTTGGCCTTTTTTTTCCTTTCTTTTTTAGGTAACAAGCTAGCCTTGTGAAATTTCTTTTACAAATAAGATACTTTAAATTTGAGA
The DNA here is from genome assembly GCA_038442645.1 of Agave tequilana. NCBI lineage: Eukaryota > Viridiplantae > Streptophyta > Magnoliopsida > Asparagales > Asparagaceae > Agave > Agave tequilana. Next base: position 23,739 of record JAVJIF010034664.1, read on the forward strand.
AGTGCTAATTGAACCCTAAGTTTATATACTTGGATCGTAATTGGCTAAGTGGGGAAAATACCCCCATTCATTCGTGGTTCACAACGTAACCAACTGTTTGACAATTATTTGACTTCATATTGCATATTCATTTGATCGTGTAGATGGATATTATGCACTTCTATAAATCTAGAGTAGTTTATTAATCAGTTTGAAAACTGAGATGGACTGCAAATTCTATGTGAGAACTCACGGGGTTTTAATGCAATTTATAGTTATGACATCGAGATACAAAGATTTAGAGAGAATGAGATGGGGAGGGTTTCATATACAAAAATTTCCTCCAGAGACCTATATATGTATGTATGTATTATTATACATTTCTTCAGGAAATAGACCAAATAATATGTACAAGGTATTCAAAGATTTAGAAGTTTTTAGAGTTCTAATAGGATTGTAAATTGACAGTCTGACTGGCTATCAAACTAAATATTTTAGTTGTGAAGCAGAATAGAAGAAATTTGAAGCATTTCAATTATTGTGGGTAACTGTTGTGGACTATTGTGTTTATTTTTGTATTGGAAGGTTTGCAGGCTTGAACTTAATTAGGTGCACACTTGTACTCTCCATTACACTCCATTGCACCTCCTAATCCTTTGTGATGGTTATGAGGCATCCTATGCAAACTGAACATAGACAGTGGTACAACTAAGTAGAACATATAGCATAAAGTATCATGCAGATTAATGTCTGGCAATAATCATCTATCTAAACTTAGGAGACCACCATCATTCACTGCAAGGAACTAACTTGCATGTTTGGCTAGCTTAATTAACATATGGAAATCTTTTTGTTACTGTATAAAGACAAGTTGAAAAAGATAAAAGAGCTGAGCTTAAATCCGTGCTATATTACAGTCTATTCATGATTGAAGCCTTCAGAAATTTAATTTACATATATACATCGTGTGAAGCAAATACATGCTTTGTGAAATCAAATCATATATATGTCCCCTACAGCAAGCACATATCTCAAGTGTTTGCATTAATTGCACTGAGTAGTCATAACTTACATGCATTACTGTATCAACATCTTAAAGTTGAATAAACAAATTCTTTGTTGCCTATGATAATCTTGTAATGTAAGATCTTGTGATAATCAAAAAATTTAGGACAATAAAGGTTAACTAAACATATTTAAACCAATTGTTTTATTTCGGTAAAATTGTCTTTTTTTTTTTTTTTTTTTTTTGGGGGGGGGGGGGGGGGGGGTGTCAGCGGAGGTGGACTATATTTACAAAGTTGATTTAACCAATTAATGATTTAAATTGAAGAAAGATTCCTTGTACTATTGATCAAGTAGAACTAATATCTCTTGAACTATGTTATTAGTAAGAATACCTCCTAACTTAACTTTGTTTTTAAAAAAATTCCATTTTGCCCTTCTCTTCTATGTCTTTCTCATCTTCTCTCGTAGCCTATTCTCCTCGTGTCCTTTTCCGCAAACTCTTGTTCAGATCCAAACCCAAAATCCTCTTCAACTCGTTACGATTGCAACTTAATGTGGTTACTGCTGTATTTTACAATCGGTTGCACAGGGGGGGAGAGAGGGGGGAGAGAGGGAAGAATAGATAGGAAAAGATGGAGGAAAAAAGAAAAGGAGATGGAGGGAGAGATATACAAGAAAAGTAGTGAGAAATATATATATATATATATATATATATATATATATATATATATATATATATATAGAGAGAGAGAGAGAGAGAGAGAGAGACTTGTGTCCTTCCAAAAGGAATTGAGCCCGAATCCTTTCCACTCAAATTCAACCCTCCGACATTCGAATACAAGATCCATTCCGTTGAAGTTGATCTATATTATTTCAAGTATTTATAAACCAAAAATCAAGTGTTTTGAATACTTTTTGCTCATCCATCAAGCGACGCAAAATGGACGGCCAAAAGTAGTGAGTTGGTTAGATCTATGTCTTTAGACATACAATTTCTCGATCCGGCCATTTCATTATAATCTAAACATTTAAAAACCCCTATAAACTATTTTTTGTTAGGTTTTAAATGTTCTATACCGTTAAACTAACAAACCCGCCTGTTTTCTCCTACTTGATAGAAGGTCAAAAAGTATTCAAACCAGTTGATTTTTAGTTTATAGATACTTGAAATAATATAAATCAACTTCAACAGAGTGAATCTTATATTCGAATGTCGAAGGGCTGAATTTGAGTGGGAAGGATTCGGGCTCAAATTCTTTTGGAAGGACACAAGTCTCTCTCTCTCTCTCTCTCTCTCTCTCTCTCTTCTATATATATATATATATATATATATATATATATATATATATATATATATATATATATATATATGAGTTGCACTACAAAATAAATATTAGAGACTTGACACATTTTTAACCATTAGATGCACTTTGAGATGTGTGGGAGATTGATTGAAAAAGAAAAGGCCATTTTGCAAATAAACCCCCTCCCCCGGTTTCTTCCTTTCTCTCGAGGAAGACAGATCGAGAAGAGAAGAGGGGGGGAGAGATGGGTTCTTCTCATTGCATTGCGAGGAGAGATCGAGGAAAGAAGGGGGGAGAGAGAGAGAGAGTTTCGAGAGAAAGGAAGAAAAATGAGAGAGAGAGAGAGAGAGAGAGAGAGGAGAGAGGAAAAGACGATTTTTTTTGGAAAATGGCCTTTTTCTTTTTCAATCAATCTCACACAGTCTCAAAGCACATCTAATGGTTAAAAATGTGTTAAGTTTTTTCCAAAACTTAATGTTTATTTTGTAGTTCACACACACACAGAGAGACACACACACAGAGAGAGAGAGAGAGAGAGGGAGAGGGGGAGAGAGAGCAGCAAAAGAGGGGTAAATTGAAGATATAAAATAATTCTTAAGCTCAACCGTTAACTCAGAGGGTGTTCTTACTAATAATATAGTTCATGAGGTATTAGTGCTACTTGGTCAATAGTAAAAAAGGATCTTTCTGCAATTTACCCATAGATTTATCATTTATATAGTAGACAGTGTCTTACATGAATCAACTATATTATCTCCTATAAAAAAGAAAAGATACATGAAGCAACTGTCTTATATTGATGATATATATATTGTTGTTCTCGCTAATAAAGTTTGTTGCGTTGGTGGAGGTTCAAAGATATAACGCTGGGCAAGAGAAAGGAATTTGATAATTTTGTTAGACATGCTCTGATTGAACGCTGGTTAGCTTAGTGTTTCAAGGGATAATGCCCACACTTATATCCCTGCATGCATGTCGCGTCATTGCTTTATTTCGTATGATCTGCAATCATATTCTTTGTTTCCTTGAAATCAAGTCCTCGAATATTTGCTCTTTCTTTCTTTACACAAGATTCTTTGCAACTCTGGAAGAACCATGTGATAAGTTGTTCATTCAGATTATATGCTCAACCATTTTTGATGAAAAGTTAGATTCCATAGATGCCTTTTGTGGATTTCACGCCTCAGTTATAGAAATATTTACCCTTATGATTGGTACATTCGACTTATAGTTTCTTTCACCAACAGTTCAACTGTTAAATAGTCGATTTTCATTCTTCTGTCATCACACAACCACGATTCGAAATCAGAGATATATCTTTCTTCACAAACTATAATTCAGAAAGCAAAATCAGAATCAAAATATAAAATAAATGTTGGTAGAGAGCCCGGAAGTTAATTGAAGTCAAATACTCGTGCAATAAATACAATGTTCTAGAGGTTACTCAATGTAATTCATATAACAGATGAATCTACGGAAAAAACAGTATAAAGTATTTCAATAGAAGCTAGCTCTTATTAGATGCACTCCATTTCTATCACTGATTAGCTTCTTACTTCTATTTTTCCGCTTTCAATAGAAGCTGTTAATGGATGCTTCCCATATCATATATGTTTTCACTGCATTTAGCAATGGTCAATGCCAAAATAGCAAGTTCTTATAAATGATACTAGAAAAATTATTCTTAATTGTTCTAATTTCCTCTCTTCTATTTTTTTCCCCTTATATATGGTTTTGAAAGGTAACACTTAGTTGTTTTTATGCAATCAATACATGGTTTAAATTTGTGTTAATGATGAATCTTTTGTTAAATCTTTCATAAATCTAACATTAAATCTTTCTACTTTTGCCAAGGGGCATAAAGGGAGATTGGAAAGAGGTTGCTTGAAGGGATGAAGCTCCCATGTTGAGTTTTGCAGATTTCGCGTTCATGGTTGTAGGCTGGGGCAATCTTTGGGGAAACTTCTTTGCTGGTTTTATTTGTTTGTTAATTTAAAAGAAACCTAGATTTAGAGGTTTCATTATCAAGAGAACACAATATATTTCTAACATTTTGTTGTGAACTTTGTCGATTAGTATTAGTGTCAAAGATGTCTAGCAAAAAAGATTATTAGTGCCATAGAACTACCAAAGTGTGTGGGCATTAGAGTTTGTTTTTGTAAGCTCCAAGCCGTATGTAACTTGCACTGGGAAATTGATGGAAAGCTTTTCTTGTGTGTAATTATAATTTGAATGTGTTGACAGTATTTTATGTTAATTTATATGGTAATCATATTTGAAATCTTTAGTGTAAGTTCTAAATTAGTATGTTGTCTTGAGGGCGAATTAGTTCTTCTTCATGTAATTAACAGACTGGAACTTTGAACTTCTCAAGTCTATCCTCACCCTTTATCACTGGAGTAAGCTTTAATAACCCGTGGCGTCAATAACTGGTTCATTTTGAACACTGTATTTTGGTAATCTGGTCTCAAACTGGAGAAATTTTCTTGTTCAAAAGTAATCCATCTTAATCATTTGTATTTTAATATTGTTGAAACTTTGATGGGTACGCTTAAAAGTATAACCTTAAGTTTCAAACTGAGCAAAAGATAATGCCTCCTTTTCCAATAAAAACTAATTAAACAAAGTGACACAGGCAAGGAAGATGATGTCGGTTAGATCTCGTTTTAGCACCAACAAGCCTTAAATAATACTGTAAGATAGGATAATATTCGAATATACGAGCAAAATAACTCGAATCCACGAGCAAAGATTAACAATTCGAATCCACGAGCAATTGGAGAGAAAAACTCAATTTTATTGATTAAAACTTAGCTCCTAAAATAAAGATACAATAGTTTAGAATAGACTTCAAAAAGTAAAATTCTAATCTAATTAGGAAACTAGAAATAAATAAATAAAAACGAAACAAACTGAAATCCAAAACGGACCCAAAAATCAACTCCTAAACAGAATCTGAAATAGTCGATACGTGACGGGCGGTCGACTGCTTAGTCAAAGTTAAATTGCCAGTCCGAGCAATCGACCGGCTAAGAGACTCAATTTTTCTGGTCTCCTTTCTGCTCCCTGGTCACCTTTTTGTTTTCTGGCCGTGATGACTTCCATTTGCTGTCGCGGTGGCCTGAGAACTATGTTTGGCCTGTTGTTGGACCTTGATCCCTTGCTGCTTGCTTTGGTTGATCTCCTACATCAGTCGCTACGTCTTTAAGAGCTCTGAAAAACACCTAGAGGGGGGGTGAATAGATGTAAATGCTAATCTAAAACTAAATGCGGAAGCTAAAACAATTTTACAATCACACTTAATACAACCAACAAGTTTAGCCGAATTCCCCGTGAAGGGCTCTGGACTAACTCCTCTTGATTCCCCTAGATAAGGGTTGAGGTGCTATATGAAGCTCTTGTGGTTAAGTATAAGTGAGGCACACACAAGCAAGCCAAGCATATAATGAATGATCAATATGAAATAATGCAAGGCAACACAAGTAAATATGATATGATGATATGAATGATGCTTTGCACAAAAATAAAGAGAGAGAGAGTTAGGAGACAATGGATCAAACGCTAACAACAAGATATGTTTCGAGGTTCGAGCCCCTAGCTCTACATCTCCGCCTTCACCACCGTGAAGGATTTTCAATCCACTATCTCCCACCGAGGGAACCTCCACCGAGGAGGATTTGTTACAATAAGGGAGTACTGAACTCCTCTCTCAAACACCGCCTCACAACCGAGGGGTAGGCCCGTAGCCAAACAACAACCAATCCACCTCACACTTGAGAGATACAAACCAAACTCCACCTCTCACTAGAGGGAGCAAACCAACCAACTCAACCTCTACCAAAGAGGGAGTAAAACAATCACCCGATCAACCTCTACCAAAGAGGGATACAACAAAAGTAAGGGTGTTTACAACTTGGAGGCTACAACAACCTCAAACAATCTCTTTTCCACAAAACAAAGATCCTAAATAGATTAGGATAGAATGATAAGCTCAAGTGGAAATCAAGGTGTTTTGGAAATCAAATAACAAAGAAAAATCCTTGGGAAAACACTTGCAATATAATAGAAATGAAGATCTAAAGCAATATCCCAAAAACTATTTTTCTTTGAATTTTTCAAACCCTTGAAAAACAATAAAGATGAAATCTTTAAGCTCTTAAACACTTTTAAAAACTTGTTTAAAACACTAGGGAAACAGGAATTTTTCTCTTGTAAAAACCTTAGCCAAAATCTCAAAGAATTGGGGTTTATATAGGCCAAACAGAAAACTAGCCGTTAGGCTGATCTGGCAGCCTGACAGGCCTGCGGTCGACCGGCCGGTCGACCGCCCGGTCGACCGCCCAGATACAGAGAGCAAAGCTCTCTGGTCCGGTCGACCGACCGGTCGACCGGCCCATGTGTCTGCCAGACGTGCACAAGGCTGTGCACGTCGGTCGACCGCTCGGTCGACCGGCCCTTGGTTCGGTCGACCGTGCGGTCGGCCGACTGGCCTGTCAGTCACTGTTCTGGGTCAGAAACTGGGGTTAAAAATATTTCTAATAATTCTTTAAAAACTTCTAAAAATCCCCAAAAATAGTTTTACCATTTTGCATTGATATATAAACATGTGATAAAAATTTCAACTCAAATATCAAGCAATTTGAACTATTTTGTGTCTTATCATTTTTACCAAAAACCAAAACTTGTATTTTATCAAATTTGTATTTTTCAACACATGAATAGGAAAGTCAAAAAAAGTTTGTATAAGAAGTTTAAGTATGCATGTATAACTAGAATACATCTACTATACATATAAACCATTTAAACTTATTTTGATCAATCTATTCATGAAAACCAATATCAAAACATAAAACGTGTGTGTATTGTGCACTTGAGCATATCAACTATTCTTATCTTTACACATGGATCTAAAACACACTAAACTAAAACTAGGATACCTAAGTCTTCTTGACGATCTTCAATCTTCAAGCCGACTCGATCCCAAACGTGATCCACCGAGTGCAAAGGTATGATCTTGATGCTCGGGCACTGGAATCACCAAGTGAAGGCTTCCAAACTCCTCTTTTTGAAGTAATCACCAACTAATATCTTGTTACATGATTTGAAACTAAAATCACAAGATTATTAGTAAACATAACTACATGAGTTAATCATCATCAAAACTAGAGAGGAAGCCTCCAGGCCAACAATCTCCCCATTTTGATGATGACAAAACTCATAGAGTTATATATGCATGGATTAAAGTTAAGCTTCAAAGAAGCTCCCCCTTAACTCATGCATAAACAAATAAACTAATAAACATTAAATATATGCAATGAATATTAAACATGATAAACATGATAATGCATAGATCATGCATAAAACGCATAAACATGCATAAACACAAATTATTCTCCCCCTTTTTGTCAATCATCAACAAAGGGGTAAACAATCAAAACAAAACAAAATTTTCTCCCCCTTTTTTTAATACAAAGAAACAATCATCAATAAAGAGGTAAAAGCAAAACCAAATCAATAAATTTTTCTCTCCCTTTTTGTTCGAAACAATGAATCAACAAAGGGGTTAATAAAAACAATGTTCTCCCCTTTTTATCTAAAACAAAAAACAAAACCAAATAGGGGTGACAATCAATTAAGGTACCAATTGAAAATATGTCAAAGTAGCATCTTGATACCAATTGAAAGTAAATATAGATCAATAAATAAATGGTATATGCTATATACATTCATGAAGAGGAAGACGCTAAGTTAACTTCCCTACATATATGCATTACATGAAGAAGGGATGACAAGCCCTAATTCACATAACACATAATATGCAATGCATAAGAGGAGATGTGAAGTTCCCCCTACACACGTGTACCACATAAAGAAGAGATGTCAAGCTCCTCAATACAAGATACACTCGACATGAATCTATATGTAGAAGAGATGTTAAGCTCTCCTTGCATATAGGCAATAAAAATCAAAACTTTTGTATTTATTTTTAAACAAAATTTTTATTTTGATATCAATTTTGAAAACAATGATCAAACTTATTGATACCAATTTTAAAACACATTCAAATAAACATCTTGATATTAAAAGAGAGTATTTTTCTTTTTAAGTATATGATATCAAATGAAATGACTATTTTCTATCATAAAGTAAGGGAACAAAATACCAATTGAAATATGAAAATCGAATTTTCTCCCCCTTTATGAAATACCAACAAAACACATGCATAAGCTTGTTTAAGAAACCAATTGAAAATTGAATCAATTGAAACAAAGTTAAAACTCAAGCTTAGCATAAACAAAATATATATGTATGAAAAAAAATTTAATACCAATCAAAATTGATACTATTGAAATTGAAAGCATACATACATACAAACATATATGAGTATACAAGAAAGGTCAAAATTAATACCAATTGAAAGAATCCAATGATACCAATTGAAACAACAATAATGATCAAGGTATAACTCATATAACCTATCCTTCCAATCATGTTCAAGTTTAAAATGATTTTCAATATAAGACATACATGAGCATGATCGCCCATCCATCCGCCCTTTGAAGGTAGGGGTTTTCAAAAATAGATTTGAAAATAAGCTTTGTTTGAAAAACTCTACCATATGAAGGACACGAACTAGTTAAAATGAAAAAAAATGTTAACTAGTACGAAATCCTTCAAGTAAGGAATAAAACAAAATTATTTTTCATGAAACATGAAATCCACATGATAATCAACACTCTAAGCCAATTAAGCATAAATATGACTCATGAAAACAAAAATGAGTAAACAATAAATGTGAGTGTACAAATAAAATGTGAAGAATATAATCATGAAAGATGGACAATAAGCTCAATATTCCTTGAAATATGAAAACATGAAAATCATCAAAAGTATTTAATCTTCAAGGTATATGTATGTCTTATACAAACTAAAGTATACATACATATCCAAACACAATGAGTCCACAAAGATATATGCATGAAGGCACGTGGCTCAAAAGGATGTATATGTATAAACAATAGTTTGGATAAAATAGACATATACATGAAGTTAAACATAAACACAAAAACATGAAACAAATCCAAAAATGGGAATACAAGTTTAAAATGCATGGATCATCAAAACTAGACTATACTAGCACATCTAATGGGTTCAAATAAGCATTCAAGCTCAAACATATATAGATTTATTTGTGGTCCACTATATGTACAAGTATATACCAAGTTCTAATGAAAACTAACATCTAAACATGTAATCAACGCATGAAGCATAAAACAAGATATGAATAAACATGAAAAACATAAACATGATTATTATGTAAATCCACATGTTATTAAACCTATGATAAACATGATAGCTAAACAAATGGTGAGAACACAAAATAATAGACCATATTAAACATGGGTGTCTCAAAATGCTATACATGCATGTCAGAGATCTAATAATCATGGCATTAACATAATAATCTATAAACAATAAAACATGCTATAAACAATGAAATGAAAGGCATGTAAACAATAATAAGGAGTTAGGAATCGTTACCAAAACCTAGAAGGCAACTCTCCTTATCTCCAAAATATGGTGGTCCTCTCCACCAAACATCCCTTGAAAGTGATGCATCCAAATGGTCATCATGAAGTTCGGAATGCATCCACTCCAAGGTACCGCTACTCTCACGTCATGTGAGAGCCCATACCTACATCATAAACAAGAGGGGTGGTCTTTGGTACCCACAACTTTTTGGGTCCATGGGGGTTAGTACCTTCTCTAACCCAAACAAATTTATTTGCTAAATTACAATCATGTATACGATCAAAACAAAATTTAGCAAGGTGGCCCTTACGTCCACAATGTGTACAAGTGTACACATGAGCATACATAGTGTGATGGTGTCCGTGAGGAGGATGTGTATGCCGTGGGGGTATGCATGAATAGATGGAACTTGTTTCTTTCGAAACAAAGTTTCCAAACTTGTATGACCCACTACACATTGGCTCAAAGTGGAGCCCAAACAATCAACACTCTTCTTCAAAATATTTATATCATTATCAATCAAAGAAGAAGTGTGGCATGCAATAGGTGTTCTAGGTGAAGCATGGCAAACATGTGCATCAATCCTATTTTGCAAAACTTCATTTTTCTTTAAACAAACATTTAAATCATTTGAAATGGAAATTATTTTATTTTTTAAAGTAACATTCTCTTTTATAACAAAATCAACTTTTGAAGATAAAAACTCATTTTTCTTCAACACATTATCACAATCATTTCTATTTTTCAAAAAATTATTTTCTTTTAATGCAAGATCAAGTTGAGATCTCAATGAATCCCTTTCATTATAGACCTCAACCTTCTCTTGCAAAACCTTGTCAAGTTTAGAAGACAATTTTTCATTTTCTTTAGTTAAAGCAAATGTCTTCTTTTTCAAAACTTTATATTTTTCAATCAATTTTTCACACACAATAGAAAGTTCTTCATTTAAAGTATGGGCATCAACATAATCATTAGAAGAACTAGCATTATCTAGTTGAGCATCCGAATATACCTCAAGGGAGTCATTCCCTTGGATCATATAACATTGTTGTGGCTCGGATTCTCCACTAGATTCCTCCTCTTGTTGAATTGGCACTTGAAGCTTGGAGGTGGTGGTTGTGGTTGTCAACTTGTTCCACACTGCAAAGGCGGAATCAAGATTAGAAACATGCATAAGATATTCTTTAGGAAGTGTGATTCTAATAGCCTCAAGGGCTAGTGCATTGGCCTCTATATGCTTGCTATCACTAAGGTAGGATTCCTTGGTAATGGCAAGGTGAACCTTATATCCTAGAGCTTGTAGGTAAATGGACATCTTGGTCTTCTAAATAATGATGTTAGAAGAATCAAACATAGGTGGGGTCATGAAGTCCATGGGTCCAAACTATATGTGTGCAAACAAGCAAATGCGAATGTAGATTAGCAAACAAGGATCTCACTCCTAGGATGTTAAGCCTAAAGTATCAAGAGCGTAGGCTCTGATACCAATTGAAAAACACCTAGAGGGGGGTGAATAGGTGTAAATACTAATCTAGAAACTAAATGCGGAAGCTAAAACAATTTTGCAATCACACTTAATACAACCAACAAGTGTAGCCGAATTCCCCGTGAAGGGCTCTGGACTAACTCCTCTTGATTCCCCTAGATAAGGGTTGAGGTGCTATATGAAGCTCTTGTGGTTAAGTATAAGTGAGGCACACACAAGCAAGCCAAGCATATAATGAATGAGCAATATGAAATAATGCAAGGCAACACAAGCAAATATGATATGATGATATGAATAATACTTTGCACAAAAATAAAGAGAGAGTTAGGAGACAATAGATCAAACGCTAACAACAAGATGTTTCGAGGTTCGAGCCCCTAGCTCTACATCCCCGCCTTCACCACCTGAAGGATTTCCAATCCACTATCTCCCACCGAGGGAACCTCCACCGAGGAGGATTTGTTACAACAAGGGAGTACCAAACTCCTCTCTCAAACACCGCCTCACAACCGAGGGGTAGCCCGTAGCCAAACAACAACTAATCCACCTCACACTTGAGGGATACAAACCAAACTCCACCTCTCACTAGAGGGAGCAAACTAACCAACTCAACCTCTACCAAAGAGGGAGTAAACCAATCACACGATCAACCTCTACCAAAGAGGGATACAACAAAAGCAAGGGTGTTTACAACTTGGAGGCTACAACAGCCTCAAACAATCTCTTTTCCACAAAACAAAGATTCTAAATAGATTAGGATAGAATGATAAGCTCAAGTGGAAATCAAGGTGTTTTGGAAATCAAATAACAAAGAAAAATCCTTGGGAAAACACTTGCAATATGATAGAAATGAAGATCTAAAACAATATCCCAAAAACCTATTTTTCTTTGAATTTTCCAAACCCTTGAAAAACAATAAAGATGAAATCTTTAAGCTCTTAAACCCTTTTAAAAACTTGTTTAAAACACTAGGGAAACAGAATTTTTCTCTTGTAAAAACCTTAGCCAAAATAAGTTTGTATAAGAAGTTTAAGCATGCATGTATAACTAGAATACATCTACTATACATATAAACCATTTAAACTTATTTTGATCAATCTATTCATGAAAACCAATATCAAAACATAAAACGTGTGTGTATTGTGCACTTGAACATATCAACTATTCTTATCTTTACACATGGATCTAAAACACACTAAATTAAAACTAGGATACCTAAGTCTTCTTGACGATCTTCAATCTTCAAGCCGACTCGATCCCAAACGTGATCCACCGAGTGCAAAGGTATGATCTTGATGCTCGGGCACTGGAATCACTAAGTGAAGGCTTCCAAACTCCTCTTTTTGAAGCAATCACCAACTAATATCTTGTTACATGATGTGAAACTAAAATCACAAGATTATTAGTAAACATAACTACATGAGTTAATCATCATCAAAACTATAGAGGAAGGCCTCCGGGCCAACAAACTCTCCTTCAAGTTATAATCTAGATAAAGCTGTTTGGTAGGGTGATATTCGTAGATATCCGCTACATTAAATGTCTTGGACATCGTCATATTGCTTGGAAAATCTACGACATAGGCGTTATCATTGATCTTCTTCATGATCTTGAATGGCACATACTTCTTTAACTTTAACTTGTTATAGAATCCAACAGAAATTCTCTCTCTTGTCAATTACATAATCACCATATCTCCTTCTTCGAAGACTTTTTCTCACCTCTTCTTGTCAGATGTTTTCTTGTACTTCGCATTAGATTTCTCTAGCTTCAATCGAGCCGACTCTTAAACATCAAGAACTTGTTCAGCATGGCGCTAGTTGCACTACTAAGCTTCTCTCCAATATGTAGCTTAGCTAAGTCTAGGAGATGATGGGGTACCTTCCTATAGACAGTAGCAAAAGGTGACATACCTGTTGAACTGTGGACCGTGTTGTTGTAAGCAAAATCCGCTTGAGGCAAAATTTCATCCCATGCTCATGGCTTGTTTCCACATATGTTTCTCAACAAGTTCCCTAAGGTGAGATTGATGATTTTTTTTTGTTCATCAGTTTGAGGATGCACCGTGATACTATACTTCAGTGATGTGTCAAATCTTTCCATAAAGTAGCCCAGGAAGTAGCTAAGAACTTGCTATCCTGATCCAAAATAATAAAACCCGGTATGCCTTGCAATCTCGATCCGAAATAATAAAGTGGTGGTTGTTGGAGTGGAGGTCGTTGTGGTGGTGGTTGTTGTGGTGGAAGTGGAGGTTGAGTTGATTGATGATCATATCCGCTTTGGTATGTACCATCGGCTAGATTTCGGTCATCAATCTTGAGAGACAACTTCTGAATCTTTGGACCATAAGATCCAAGATAGACTTTATAGTGCAAATGTCTCCTTCAACAGTGCCCATCCTTGTGGAAAGGCATTGCAAAATATCGTCTCATGTCATCGTCCGAAAGTTACCGAAGCTCTGATACAATTTGACGTAGACAAGGAAGCGAACGATGCTAGCTATATCTCATTCTAGCGCTAACGAACACTAAAACATATCTTCAGGTAGGATAATACTCAAATCTATTAGTAAAGATAAACAACTCGAATCCACGAGCAATTGGAGAGAAAAACTCAAGTTTATTGATTAAAACTTAGCTTCTAAAATAAAAATACAATAGCCTTAAATAGATTTCAGAAAATAGAATTCTAATCTAAGTAGGAAATTAGAAATAAATAAAAGGAAACAAAACAAATTAGAATCTAAAACGGACCCGAAAATTAAATCCTAACAGAAATTGAGGTAGCCAAAACTCGACGGGCGATTAACCGCTTCGTCAAAGTTATATTGCCGGTCGACTGAGCAGTTTAAGAAACTCAATTTTCTAGCTTCCTTTCTACTATTTTGTCAGTCGATCGGGTGGTCGATCGGCGCCCTGATCGCTTTTTTGTTTTCTGGCCGGTCGACGAGCAGCTTTCATTTGCTTTCTCAGTCGATTGGATGATCAATCAAAAACTGTCTCCGACATGCTATTGAATCTTGATCCCATGCGGATTGCTTTGGTTGATCTCTCACATCACGAAGCCATAAATCTCATAAAATTTGTAGCACGGGGTCTCAGTTGGACAATTTTGTCGATTTTGATTACTGGTCAACCCGTGGGCCCCACTGGTGGGACCCACCACCCGATGGGACCCACTCAAGCCGACGGGCCACCGGCGCTCGCGTTTAGGGCGGTAGCAAACCGCGGTGACAAAAAAAAAAATTCAGAGATGTTGGACCAATGGGAAACTCGAAATCTGCAAACCATTGGTCAAATAAGTACGTTACATTATTATTATTATTATTATTATTATTATTTTGCTAGTAATTATCAATTTTACTTACAGAAAACCAAATCAATAACATTAGAGATTAATATGACTCTCTCTAACCCCCAGCACCGAAATTGGGACCCACGAGGATTGCCATCTAGATGAGGCTGACCCCTTGTGGGCCCCACTTCAGCGCCGAAAGCTTTTCGTCGCACGTGAGCCCCCGACGGGCTTGTAGCACCTGGACCAATAAGCTTCTGCCAAGTGGCGACATGTTATTGGCTGAGTCACAGGAAATGTACGGAAAGATGAAAGCTTGCTGCTGTTGTCTGACAGAGCCAGGGTGTGATGATTCGGACCTTTCTCCAGGCTCTGTCACGAGTCAAGTTGAATCACGTGCCCTCGCCACATCCGCATTCACTTCCAGACACCTGCACGCGTGCATGTTGGGGGATTTAATTCAGTTCACACTTGTTTTATGAAACTTTTATCATATTTAAGGTTTATATCTTATATTATTTTTCTCTCATGTCCTAATTTTTTTCTAGTGTTCAATATTTAAAACTTTTCTTCTAAATTTGAAATTAACCAAATGATTTTTTGGAAAATTTGAACTGAATTTTAGATGGGACCCGCTGCTCAGAATGCGCGAGAAATGATTAGAATGTATTTTCCTTCCATTAGTGATGAAGGTGATATATTCACTTGCTCAATTTTATTTCCGAATGAATGAGATATTCAAGTTAGAAGTTGGCTTAAAATAAGAGCTAAATGGGACAAAAAAAAAAGTAAACTCTTTAATCCAACATTGGAAGTGATATTCGAACGGGATGTGTCTGTTCGGCAAAAGGATATGTCTATTCAGAACGGTGCGCCTGTTCTGATCGAATAGATATACCTGTTCGGGGACAATCCCTTTCGGCCGAACGGATGTGTCTGTTTGGCAAACAGATGTGTCTGATCGGAACGGTTGCGCTCGTTCCTCTTGGTCCAAGGGTACGCTCTCCGATTTTGTTTTGATGATTACAAACCACATGAAAGGTACTAATCAAGTTCAAGTGTTTTAAGTATTTCAGGTTTAAAGAACATTTTGGTGTGTTCTTCCTCAAAAAGAAGGTACTCTAGTCTCAACATCACTCAAGGAAAGGGTTCAAGTTGGACGATCAAGATTTGCATTTGGAAGAAGCCCTCTTGAAGATTACTTGAAGACACATACAACATATATAAGAAAATAGAATGTTTAAATTATAGAATGTAGAATTGATGCTCAAGAAGCCACACACAAAAATACAAGTTTTCAAAATAAAAGTTCACATTTAGTTTTTTCGTTTTGGTATTCTACGAGGTTTGGTGTTTGATACATATTCCAAATTTATATATCCTGTCTCTATCATGTATCACATAGCCTATGTATTGCCAAATTATTTTTCAAACAATTACAAAATATTTAAAAATGAGTTTAATTTCAAATTTTATCTGAAAATATTTTCAGGCGGTCGACCGAATCTCGTGGCCAATCTTGGCCATATGTTTGTGCATGTCGTGCACATTTGTCAGGCGACCGGTAAACCTAGTGGTCGACCTGGCGGTCGACCGACTATCAAAGCCTTAGTCTCGATTGAAATCGATCGACCGGGCGATTGACCGAAGTCAATGGTTAGTTCAAATTATTTGAACTACCGGTCGACCGGTCGGTCGATCGAAGTTCTGACAGAGCTATGGTAACGGCTAGTTTTTAAAATCTGAGATTTTTAACTTATTCTCTAATGGATATTTTTCTCCTTTTTGGACCTAATCTTTTTCCTAATAACATGATAAGTTATACTAACAGTGTTTATCGCTTACCTATTTATATAGTTCTTTTGAAGAGGATTACATATAAAAGAATCTTTTGATTTTGGAAAATATTTTGAAAAATCAAATTTATTCAAAAGTAAAAGTTTTCTAGTTTTCTTGCTTAAAGTGCTCTTATTTGCAAACCAATTTCTGTAGTTTTTAGCTCTTAAATTCATTCATTTCAACTGAGTTTTCTCTCTCACAAACTTCTTGAGCCTCAGTTCTCATCATATACTATAGGAAGTTGTAAAAGAGAGTGTGTGTAATATTTATGGTCTCCAAGAGCTTGTAAACCTCATTGGCTTTGTGCTACCTCTTTTGTAAAGGATTGAGAGTTGGAGTTGTGTACTCCGGTCTTATGTAGACCATTGTAATTCCTTTATGGAGGCCCCTTTGTGGAAGGATTTTTAGTGGATAGTGAAATTCTTCCCGCAATGAAGGCGGGGACGAGAGCCTTATGCTCGAATCTTAAAACAAACTCTTGTGTTTGCGATTGTTTTCTCTCTTGCTCTATTCTACTTGCTTTTGCTTACACTTGTGTATTACATTCATTTGCGCTAACTATTCATTACTAGCATCATTTTTAACTTGTCAATTTTCACTCTCTCAATCAAGAAGGCAATTGAGCACCTCAACTCATCATCTAGAGGAATACAGACGAGAAGTTCTAGAGCCCTCCATAGAGAATCCGGCTTCACTTCTTAATTTGAGTTGACCGTTTGCATCATTCTTTTATTAATTGTTGCATTTTCGCATTATTGTCTATTAGATTAGCTTTACACCTATTCACCCCCTCTAGTGTACTTTCAATTGGTATAAGAGTCATGAACTCTAGTTTTTGGTTTAACCACTTTAGGGAGATCCTTTGCTAATCACCCACTAACTTGCACCATTTGCTTGATTTGACACTACTTTACATGACTGAAGGTAGTAAAACTCCACGCAAGTTTGATGACCTTAATTTTCCCATATGGAAGGTTAAGATGATTGTTTTCTTGCAATCCCTAGAAAGCCGGGTTGCAACAGAGGTGACCAAACCATTTAGTGTATCCGATGGTGTATTGCCACCAAGTAGTTTAATGCAAATGCTAAGGCACACTATATCTTAGTTCAAGCCTTGAATGATGATGATATTGTGAGGGTAATTCATTGCAAATCCGTATTTTAGATTTGGTCACACTTGGTTGTCATACACGAGGGGACTTCACAAGTCAAGAGAGCTAAAATTAATCTCTTACATTTCCAATATGAGAATATTTTCATGAATAAAAATGAATTTATTGATGAATGATTACCAAGTTCACTAAAATTATAAATGGTCTTTCTTTTTTAAGTGATGAGATCGATAATAACCAAAAAGTGAGGAAGGTGATTCGTGCTCTTCCACCATCTTGGGAGTGCTTGGTCGAAAAAGTATGCTCGATATAAAGTTTCTTTGAGTGGCTGAAAAATTACAATGAAATGATTCTGATTACAAAAGAGAGAGAGAATAACTAGTTCTCCCCTTTGTTTAAAGCTGGGTTCTTCGTGTGGCGATGTAAAGTGATTCTTGTTCTCTGTTGACCGGCTGAATTTCAAGCTTCTCCTCAGGACGCTCTCAAAGATCAATCAGAAGTGAGCTCTATTTTTAACACACTTAGTGTTTAGGGTCCACTGATTTCTCCATTCTGAAAAAGGAGAAGCAAAGCAATATGCTTTTAGGTTGAAAAAATTTCAGCTCTTAAGCAAAAAACTTCTCTTTCTCTTCTTTGGCTTCCTTTCCAAAAGTCCTTTTTGCTCCAAAAAGAGTCCTCTCCATCTTCATAGCTACTCAGGCTATTTATAGGGAGTCATAGGGGTATTATTGTCCCGTAAAATTCCTCCATTATGGAGATTAACTCTATATTACATGGGGAGTTAATTGACCCAGTAATGAGGATCTGTAACAACAGAAACGTGAATCTCGCATTGCATGTTGTAGACGCAGACGTCTCAGTCAGAACGCAAAATTTCTCAGATTCACGTTTGAAGTGAGACACAGAGTTTCTCAGACCCGTGTCTAAAGTGGAGCGCACGTTGCTCAGACATGTGCTTGATTTATGACGTGGACTTGTTCAGACCCGTATTTGAAATAGGACACAGGGTTTCTTAGACCTGCGTTTGAAGTAGAGCGCAGAGTTGCTCAGACCTGCGCTTGAAATAGGACATGGGGTTGCTCAGACCCACATTTGAAGTGAGATGCAGGGTTCTTCAGACCCGCGTTTGATGTCTACGTTTCTTCTTGGACGCGAGGTCCACTTTTTAATTGAAACGCGACCTTCGCATTGGAAGGTTCGTGCTTGATGACTTGTCTTTAATCATTTTTAGACAGCCTACAAAATCTCCTCCAAAGTTTTCGATACTCCCCGGTTGACGGGGACAGATTTCGGAATACTTTGGAATTCACGTTGATTTTAGGCTCCCAATCTTTCGAGATGCCCTGAGCTTGATCCTGTCTAGAATATGGTCTTCATGAGTGTACTATTGAACTGCTTGAAGCCTCCAAGAGGATCATCACAAGTATCTTAGAAACTCAGTCTAGTACTTGTTATGAGCTTTGGTTTGTTTATCGGTGTACTATTGAATCGGTAGAGTTATCGATACTTTTGCTAGTGTATTGTTGAATAGATTGTAGAAGCAGGGACATACTTCTTATATGTGAGAGAATGCGGCCCTCATAGAAGCAATTGTCATGCAGATGCGAACTTCAATGAAGTTGAGACGCGACTCTCAGTTTCAAACGCGAAGACCGCGTTGGATGCTTCCAGACTTGAGCTTCATTTGCTTTTGAATCATGTCTGTTTTGCTAGAAAATCAGACAGACTAAAGTGAAGAATTGTAATTTTCAGAGGTGTGATATTAACTTAGAAAGTAAAAGTTAGGTAATTCCAAGAGAGAATTTGAGAGGGTTACTATCAGAGGTGTGATGTTAACTTGATAGGGGTTGAATTCGTGATTTGAACAAATTTTGTTGACTTGCTATTCTATTGATGAGAATAACAAGTGGAGTTTAATCCATTAGAGATTTATGGAGATTTTTGCCTTCAGTGGTGTAATATTATCACGACTGTTTTGGATTTGAATTGAAAGCAAATTAAATTATAAGAGGTGTGATATTAACTTGACAAGGATATATATATGCTAGAGGTATGATACTAACTTAGCATCAAGGAGATCTCATTTTTATTGAGAAAACTGAGAAAATCACTGTCATATGTTTAGTATTAACTTAACAGCGAGATCAGTGCTAGAAGTCTGACATTAACTTAGCATTTGACGTCTCAGTTTCAATAAGAAAGCTCAAGGGAAGATCATTGTCATAGGTGTAGTATTTAACTTAACAGTGAAATGGATGCTAGAGGTGTGAGTAGTATCAAATATCTCATTTTTGTTGGAAAAATTGAGAAAATCACTATCATAGGTATACTATTAACTTAACAGGGATTTTTATTATGATATAAGCAATTTTGGTCAGAGGTGTAGTGTTTAACTTAACCGAGAGATTTTGCGATTTGACCAATTTAGTAGACCCGTCATTTATTGAAGAGAATTGACAGGTTGAAATTTTATCCGCTAGAGAAATTGAAGGAAAACACTGTTAGAGGTATGATGTTATCCTAATAGCGATTTCGATTGCGATATGAGCAGTCTTGGTTAGAGGTGTAGCATTTAACTTGACCTAAAAATTTTACGATTTGAGCAATTTAGTGGACCTGTCATTCTATTGAAGAGAATTGACAAGTTGAATTTTTTATCCGCCGAGAATAATGACGGAAATCACTGTTAGAGGTATAATGTTAACCTAACAGTGGGTATGCCAGAGCTATAATGTTAACATGACAGGTTTGCTCTGTGATTATTTCGCTTGCAAAACAATTACAGCCCTTTTGTGGTCTTACCATTCCATGGACGGGAATTGGTAAAGGAATTTTGGAGGGAAATGCATGATCAGGTCCCTCAGGATTTTTAGCAAACCCTCAGTTATCAACAGTTTTAGTATGCCTTTACCAACTACCGTTTGAGTTGGGCTAGCCACTGTATTTTTTCCAGCATGATGAGTTGTTGAGGATTTTTCATTAGATTTAAATGCCAACTGCTTCCTCTAGCCTTTATCCGTCTGAGGCATTGGATGCAGTGTAGTGACCTCCTGCAAATAAGCTGGGAGTCACAAAGGTGGACATGAATCCCATGGGGGTTTTGTCGGCAGATTAGCCTCCTTCTAGAGTCATTTTTTTTATCCTCATTTGGTTGTCACATTTTGATATGAATGTGGAACAATAGAAAGGTTCTGCAAAGATGCGTCATGAACCTTCTTCAATGAGTTTGGCTTGATAAGCCATCAAATAAACTCATTTAATCCTCCATCTGATTGTTTGGACCCTTTGTCGTCGAGCTTCGATCGATCGAACAGGAGCAGGAAGGTATGCGACCATCACATATAAAAAAATCAGGCTAGATAAGCGATCTTTCTGGATGCTTAGGCAAGTTCGACTTCAAAATATGACCTATTCTTTGAAGATAGGTGCATGTAGAGAAGAGTAACAAGGCTAAAACTTGATATTTTGCCTTTTTTGTCTTTTCTTTGATGCTTACATCATGTATCATAATGTCACCAAAGTTCGATCGGCCTGACGTCGATCGACCGTGAGGTGATTGGTTGAAGGAGGAAGCTTTTCTTGGTGCTCTTCCAAACATCTTCAAATCGCAAATCCTAATGCATCTAATTGATCAGGGTGAGACTTTGATCAGAGGTGTAATGTTAACTTGATCATAAGAAGAGTGACAAAGGTAAAACTAAAGTTTCTAATTTTGTCTCTTCAATATTAACATCATGTACTGTGATGTCAACAATGTTCGGTCAGTTCGGCATCGATCGACCCGTGATGAGATCTGTTGAAGGAAGAAGCTCTTCTTTGGCGCTCTTTCAAACATCTTAGATCTCGAAGCTTTGATCAGAGATGTAGTGTTAACTTGATTATGAGAAAAGTGATAAGGCTAAAACTGAAGTTTTCAACTTTGTCTCTTTAATATTAACATCATGCATCGTGATGTCAAAAATGTTCAGTCAGCTCGGCTTCGATCGACCGTGTTGTGATCCATTGAAGGAAGAAACTCTTCTTTGGCATTCTTCCTATCTCGAAGCTTTGATCAGAGGTGTAATGTTAACCTGATCATGAAAAGAGACCCTCTAAGGATAGTACTTCTTCAAAAATCTACCATTAATCGACATCATGAGCGTATCATCGTTCGAAGTTATAAGGTGGTATGCTCCATTTGAGTAGATTGACTCTACCACAAATGGTCCTTCCCATTTGGGTTGAAATTTTTCTTTCATCTTTTGTGTCTTAATCATAGGTCTTTTGACAGTTAAGACAAGGTCGCCCTTCTTGAACATTCATTCTCTGACTTTCTTATTGAAAGCTCTGAAAATTCACGCTTGATAGAGCTTGATTTGTTGTTGGGCTTACAGACGTTTGTGTTGGCCCAGAGGCCCTTCACTCTAGTTTTGAAGATAATTAACTCATGTAGTTATAGTTTACTAATAATCTTGTGATATTTACTTTTAGATATTTGATCAAGTTATTAGTAGGTGATTAGCTTCAAAGGTGTTTTGGAGCTTTACATGTTGATTCAAGAGCTCGAGCGATAAGATCGCATCTAGTACTCGGTTGGAGTCAAGCTCATTGGATCATGTTTGGATTGAGTCAACTTGGAGAAGGAGTTCTACAAGAAGACTTCGGTATTGTGTTTAGTTTAGAATGTTTAAATTATTATAAAGATTAGATAGTGTTGATATGCTCAAGTTTACATACACACACAAGTTTTCAGTTTAGAGTTTATTGGCTTTGGTTTTTCGGTTTAACCGATATTGGATTTCATGTCAAAAACATAGATATATATTTTTTTATATATATATTGGATTCTATCCATATACAATATGCTTCAAAGTTGTTTCAATATCATTTTTTTGTATTTACATGTGCTTTGGAGATAACGGTTTTCCATTTCAAAAATCTAAGTTTGGAAAATATCGATTTTGTATTAAGTCAAATTTCAATATCACAAAAATAGTTCAATTTTTTTATAATATGTGTTGAATTTTGCCACACATATTTGTATTTCAAAGATATAACAAGAACATATTTTTGTAGAATTTACGTGATTTTATGGGATTTATTTAATAATAAAAAGCCAAGTTTTTAAATCCCTTTATATGCTGGACTGGCCTTCTACCGGTCGACCAGATGGTTGACCGCTGCATAAGTCGGTCGACCGATCCGATCGACCGACATGCACAAGTGTTCACGCCGGCTTGAGCTGGTGGGCCGGTCGACCGGACGGTCGACCGTCCAGAGAGTTCTGATCTCTGGAAATGGCCCTGGTCGACCGGTCGAGAGCTCTGCTCTCTATATCCCGTTCCGGTCGACCGGGCGGTCGACCGGCCAGAGAGCTGTTGCTCTCTATTTCTAGGTCTGGTCGACCGTGTGGTCGCCGGTGGCACAACGGTCATAAAAATGACTATTGGCCGGTTGATCGGGCGGTCGACCGGAAGGTCATTTCTGACCTTTGCTGCTGCTAATGGGCATAATTTGTTTGGGGCTATATATACCCCTCATTTGAGCTAGTTTTAGCTAAGAATTTTAAGAGCAAAATTTTCTATCTTTCAGCAAGTTTTTAAAAGAGTTTTTGTGTTAAAAGATCAATCTTTATTTATTTTTAAAGTGTTGGAATTTCAAAGAAAATAGAGTCTTTTGGGAATTAGTTTTTGATCTATATTTCTATATCTATTTGGAGATTTTCTCAAGTGTTTTCTTTGTTCCAAACACTTTATTTTCTCACACTTGAGCTATCATATCTATCCTATCTATTAGGATCTATTTTGTGAGAAAATTGGTTTGTGGTTGTTGATACCACCAAAAGTTGTAAACCTTCCATACTTTGTGATATCCCTCTAGTAAGAGGTGATTGTGTTGATATCCCTCTAGTGAGAGGTGATTGTGGAGGTTGTGTTGGTATCCCTCTTAGTGAAGAGGTGATTGTTGAGTTGTGGCTTTGTGCCTTATCCCTTAAGTGTGAGGTTGATAATTGTTTGGCTAAGTGCCTATCCCTCTAAGTGTAGAGGTGATTTGTGTTGTGTCTTACCTCTTGTGTAGAGGTTGTATTGTTGGAGAGAGGAGTTGTGTACTCCCGATTTGTATTACCCAAATCCTTAGTGGAGGTTCCCTGTGTGGGAAGTCCTATGTGAACGCTATAGTGGAAATCCTTCTGTGTGAAGGCGGGGACGTAGAGCAGTGGCTTGAACCTCGAAACATATCTTGTTATTTGTATTTGATCCACTATCTCTAACTCTCTCTTATATTGTGCATTGCATCATATTGTTCATATCATATATGCTTGGGTTTGCTTGTGTGCCATACTTGTGTTAAACCAAGAGAGCTTCATATAGCACTTCAACTCTTATTCAGAGGAATCAAGAGGAGTTAGTCCAGAGCCCTTCATTGGAAATTCGGCTACACTCTTTGGTTACACTAAGTGTGTTGAAATTAGTTTTTAAATTTCGCATTATTTATTATTAGATTAGCCATACACCTATTCACCCCTTTAGATGTACTTTAAATTAATATCAGAGCCTACGCTCCTGATATTAGGTTTAACCACCTAAAAGTGAGATCTTGGTTGCTAATCTAGATTTGCATTTGTACATATATTTGTTTACACACACTCATGGATTATCTTGCACCTCCCATGTTTGATGTTTCTAACATCAATATGTGGAAGCTTAAAATGAGTATGTACCTAAAAACTCTAGGATTGCATGTTTTCCTTGCCGCTACCAAGAAATCTTATCTTGGTAATAGCAATCATATAGAGGCCAATGCACAAGCCTTAATGGCACTTAGAAGCACTCTAAATAAAGAATATTTGTCTATGGTTTCTCATTGTGATTCCGCTTTTTCAGTGTGGAACACTTTTATAACCAACGAATCATGTGGAGATGGAATCTAGTGGAGATGAGTCCGACCAATCTTGTAACATGGTCCAAGGGAATGACTCCCTTGAGGTATATTCAGAATCTCAACTAGATGATAGTGCTAGTTCTTCAGGTGATGATTATGTTGATCCTAATTCATTGAATGAAAAACTATCTATTGTTTGTGAAAATCTTTTGCAAAAATACCAACTCTTGAAAAAGAAAAACTCTTAAATTAAAAGAAGAAAATAAGGATTTATTTTCTAGAGTTGATGTTATTTTGCAAGAGAGGGAAGAGATTTCAAATGAACGTGACTCATTGAAATCCCAACTTGACCTTGCCCTAAAAGAAAATGAAATCTTGAAAAATAAAAATACTGTGATGAAGTCTTGAAGAAAAATGAAGCTTTATCTTCAAAACTTGTTTTTGTTTTAAAAGAAAATAATTCTTTGAAAAATAAAATTATTTCTATTTCAAATGAATTGGATTTGATTTTTAAGAAAAATATTTCTTTGAAAAATAATATTGACTCACATATTTGCCATGCTAGTATAGCTTCACATTCTAATGTTTCTATTGCATGCACCACCTCTTCTTCTAACATTGAAAATGATATAAATATATTGAAGAAGAATGTTGATTGTCTGGGCTCCACTTTGAGCCAATGTGTCATGAACCACACACGTTTGGAATCCATATTCGCAAGAAACAAATTCCACCTATGCATTCACACAAACCATGATATACACGTGCTCCTCACGTTCACACTCATAATACTATGTATGCTCATGTGTACACTTGTACACATTGTGGACATAAGGGTCACCTTGAAAATTTTTGTTATGATAGGATACATGATTCAAATTTTACAAACAAGTTTGTTTGGGTTAGGAAAGGTGCTAACCCCATGGACCCAAAAGAGTATGGGTACCAAAATCCACTCCTATTTTATTTGATGTAGGTGTGGGCTCTCGTTTAACGTGAGAGACATTTGGGCCTTGAGGTGAATGCGTTCCGAGTTAAACGGTGACTATTTTGGATGCATTACTTTCAAGGGGAGTTTGGTGGGAGGACCATCATGATTTGGAGCCTAGAGATTTGCCCTCATGGTTTTGGTAACGATCTCTAACTCTAATTTAGTATATGCTTTTATGATGTTGATTTTTTACATGTTTTGATTACTAAGTTAAATGCCATGATAATTAGACTTATGACATACATATATAGTATTTGAGATACACCCATATTTATATGGATTATTGTTATTGTGTTCTCACTTTAGTTTAACTATTGTGTATATCATAACTCTAAAACATGTGAATTTAGCCTAATAATCATATTGGTTTATATTTTATTTTATGTTTCATGTTTTGATTACATGTTTAGATGTAGCCTTCATTAAAACTTGTGTATATACTTGTACAACTAGTGAGCCACAAATAGATTATTATATGTTTGTACTTGATTGCTCATTTGTACTCATTAGATGTACTAGTATAGCTTAGTTTTGATGATTCATGCATTTCAAACTCGTATTCCCATTTTGTACATATTTTATATGTTTAACTTCATGTATATGTTAAATTGTTTAAAACTATTGGATATACATACATATCCTTGAGTCATTTTGCGTTTCATGCATTTTTTGACTCATTTGTATTTAGGGATGTGTATGTATACCTTTAGATTTAGACAACACATACATATGACTTGAAGTTGGTATTGTTTTATTGAAAATTAAATTTTGATGATTTTCATGTTTTCCAAAAAAAGGAATTTCATATTGAGACTTATTGCCTACTCCCATGATTATGCTTTTCACATCATTCTTGTACACTCACATTACTTGATGTTTTCTTATGACATTGTTTTCATGAGTATTATATGTGATATATAGACTTTGAGTGTTGATCATGTGATTTTCATATTTTCATGGATATATTCTTATTTTATTCCTTACTTGAAGGATTTCGTACTAGTTTTTAAGTTTATCATAAAGTAGTTGCGTATTTCTTCATTTTGGAAGAGTTTTCAATTATGCTATAATTATTTTCGAACTTATTTTTTGAAAACCCCTTCCATCAAAAAAGTGGTTGGATGAGCGACCATGCCTTGTATGCTCAAATTGAAAATCATTTTAACTTGTGTATGATAGGGTGGTATTTATGAGTTATACACTTGATTCTCATTGTATTTTCAATTGGTATCACAATTGATATTTATTTTGTATACTCATATTTGTTTCTATATATATGTATGCTTCAACTTTAAATAGTATCAATTTCAATTTATATTTAATTTTTTCATACATATAAATGTGTTTTGATTGTGCTTACTATATCTTTATATTTTAGAGCACAAATTTTATTATGCTAAGCTTGATTTAGTCCTTAATTATAATTATTTTTCAATTGGTATCTCATACAAGCTTATGCATCATTTTCATTAGTATTTCATAAAAGGGGAGAAAATTCATATTTTACCTTTAAATCGGTTTTGTTTACAATAGATATCTTACTCCCACTCTTTATGTTGAAAAAGGATATTTGTTAATTAATATCTTAGTTTTCAATTAGTTTCCTACACTCCTAATAAAAAATATTTTCAATTGATATATGTTTCATTTTTTAATATTGGTATCAAGAATATTAAATTGATATTATTCTCTATTTGGTATCTCTATTGCAAAATGATTTTTGTGTTTTGACCAAAAAGGATTGGTTTACATTTTTCAATTGGTATCATACTTCATTTTATATTTGGTATCTTTATTGAATTGAGTTTACCTAAAAATTTAGTTTTTACGTTCATTTGGTATTAATACTTACAATATATATATATATATATATATATATATATATATATATATATTTATTCTTACATTTGGTATCAAAATTATAAAATATTTTCAATTGGTACTAATATTTACAATTGGTATCAAGATTTACAATAAATATTTGTTTCAATTGGTATAAAAAACACACAATGTTTCATTCTCTATTGATATCAAAACTTTACAAGATATTTTCAATTGGTATCTTTTGGTACTTTAAAAATTTATGTAGTTTTTATTGGTATCATAATTTGGTATCATAATGTTTTGATATTTATTACTTATATGAAAGGGAAGCTTAATATCTTCTCTATATATAGATTCATGTTGTGTGTATTTCATATGAAAGTGATTGACTTTTCTTTGGTATGTAGTACACATGTGTAGTAGAAACTTCACATCTCCTTTTATATATTGCATATTATGTTTCATGTGGTTAGGGTTTGATCATCTCTTTTCATATAAATGCATATATGCAGGGAGAGTTAATTTTACATCTCTCTTCTTCATGAATGTATATCACATATATAAGTTTATTGCTTGCTTTGTCAAAAAGAAGAAAATTTCTTTTAAGTTTATTTTTATACCCCTTTGTTGATGAATTAATAAAAAGGGAGAGAAATTTGGAGATTTATATATGCATGTTATGCATGTTTAGTTTATGCATGTTTAGTTTTGTTTACTTTTACAATTGGTTTGTTTTTACAATTGGTATAAGAGCAATTGATATCATGCATGTTTATTTATGCATGTTTATGCATATCTATATTGAGCATTTATTGCATATCTTTATGTTTATTGCTATGCATGAGTTAAGGGGGAGCTTCTATGAAGCTTAACTATAATTCATGCATATATAACTCCATGAGTTTTGTTATCATCAAAAAGGAAGAGATTGTTGGCCCAGAGGCCTTTCACTCTAGTTTTGATGACGATTAACTCATGTAGTTATAGTTTACTAATAATCTTGTGATATTTAGTTTTAGATATTTGATCAAGTTATTAGTAGGTGATTAGCTTCAACAAAGGTGTTTTGGAGCTTTCACATGTTGATTCAAGAGCTCGACGTCAAGATCGCATCTAGTACTCGGTTGGAGTCAAGCTCATTGGATCATGTTTGGATCAAGTCAACTTGGAGAAGGAGTTCTACAAGAAGACTTTGGTATTGTGTTTAATTTAGAATGATTAGATCATTATAAAGATTAGATAGTGTTGTTATGCTCAAGTTTACATACACACACAAGTTTTCAGTTTAGAGTTTATTGGTTTTGGTTTTTCGGTTTAACCGATATTAGATTTCATGTCAAAAATATAGATATATATTTTTATAAGTATATTGGATTCTATCCATATACAATATGCTTCAAAGTTGCTTTAATATCATGTTTTTGTATTTAACATGTGTTTTGGAGATAACGGTTTTCCATTTCAAAAATCTAAGTTTGGAAAATATCGATTTTGTATTTAAGCCAAATTTCAATATCACAAAAATAGTTCAAATCATTTATAATATATGTTAATTTTTGCCACAAATATTTGTATTTCAAAGATATAACAAGAACATATTTTTGTGAAATTTATGTGATTTTATGGGATTTATTTGATAATAAAAAGTCAAGTTTTTAAATCCCTTTATATGCTGGACTGGCCTTCTGCCGGTCGACCGGACGGTCGACCGCTGCAGAAGTCGGTCGACCGGTCCGGTCAACCGATGTGCACAAGCGTGCACGCCAGCTTGAGCTGGTGGGCCGGTCGACCGTCCAGAGAGTTCTGCTCTCTGGAAATGGCCCCGGTCTACCGACCGGTTGACCGGCAGAGAGCTCTGCTCTCTGTATCCCGTTTCGGTGGACCGGCCAGAGAGTCGTTGCTCTCTGTTTTTAGGTCCGGTCGACCGGGGGGTCGACCGGTGGCACAACGATCATAAAAATGACCATTGGCCGGTCGACCGGAAGGTCATTTCTGACCTTTGCTGCTGCCAACGGGCAGAATTTGTTTGGGGCTATATATACTCCTCATTTGAGCTGGTTTAGCAAAGAATTTTAAGAGCAAAATTTTCTATCTTTCAGTAAGTTTTTAAAAGAGTTTTTGTGTTAAAAGATTTTATTTTTAAAGTGTTAGAATTTCAAAGAAAATAGTCTTTTTGGAATTATTTTTTTATCTATATTTCTATATCTATTTAGAGATCTTCTCAAGTGTTTTTCTTTATTTCAAATACTTTATTTTTTCACACTTGAGCTATCATATCTATCCTATCGATTAGGATCTATTTTGTGAGAAAATTGGTTTGTGGTTGTTGATACCACCAAAAGCTGTAAACCTTCCATACTTTGTGATATCCCTCTAGTGAGAGGTGATTGTGTTGATATCCCTCTAGTGAGAGGTGATTGTGGAGATTATGTTGGTATCCCTTTTAGTGAAGAGGTGATTATTGAGTTGTGGCTTTGTGCCTTATCCCTCAAGTGTGAGGTTGATAGTTGTTTGGCTAAGTGCCTATCCCTTTAAGTGTAGAGGTGATTTGTGTTGTGCCTTGCCTCTTGTGTAGAGGTTGTATTGTTGGAGAGAGGAGTTGTGTACTCCCAGTTTGTATTACCCAAATCCTCAGTGGAGGTTCCCTATGTGGGAAGTCCTGTGTGGATGCTATAGTGGAAATCCTTCTGTGTGAAGGCGGGGACATAGAGCAGTGGCCCGAATCTCAAAACATATCTTGTTGTTTGCGTTTGATCCACTATCTCTAACTCTCTCTATCTCTCTCTCTTATATTGTACATTGCATCATATTGTTCATATCATATATGCTTGGGTTTGTTTGTGTGCCATATTTGTATTAAACCAAGAGAGCTTCATATCGCACCTCAACTCTTAATCAGAGGAATCAAGAGGAGTTAGTCCAGAGCCCTTCACTGGGAATTCGGCTACACAATTTAGTTATACTAAGTGTGTTGCAATTAGATTTTAAATTTCGCATTATTTATCATTAGATTAGCCATACACCTATTCACCCCCCTCTAGATGTACTTTCAGTTTGTCATTTAAAACTTCCAACTCTTGGAGGCGCAATCGATGGTTCTCTTCATCTATCATCCTGATTGTCAAGGCAACTCGGAGGGATGGGATTTGGATCTCTAGTGGTAGTGCAGCTTCACATCCGTACACTAAGAAAAACGGCGTGGCTTTTGTTGAAGTTCTCATAGTAGTGCGATAAGCCCACAAGCATTCGGCTAATTTGTCGTCCCAGTCACGTTGAATTTTTTGAGACAAATTTCTTAATAAGCTTTCCAATAGTCTTATTGAAAGCTTCTACGAGGCCGTTGGCAGCTGGATAGTATGCCTTTGATGACACACTTTGGATTCTGAATTTATTATAGAACCTTTGGAATGTTTGGCTGACGAATTGGGGTCCATTATCGTGGATGATTCGTTGGGGTACACCGAATCGGTAGAATACGTGATGTTTGATGAATTTGATCAGGTTTGATGCCTTTACTTCTTTCAGGGGAATAGCTTCCGCCCATTTAGAGAAGTAATCTGTTATGGCCAAGATGAAGCGATGTCCTTTGGATGTTGAAGGATGGGTCCAATAACATCCATCCCCACATCTCAAATGGCCATGAAAGGATGTTGGATGAAGATATCCCGGTGCTTGGTGGATGAAGTCATCGTGGATCTGACATGCATGGCATCACTTAGTATAGGCGATGGCCTCAGGGATCATCTTTGGTCAATAATAGCCAGGTCTTTTAAGCCGATCTCCGAGCTTAGGTCCAAGTTGATGAGCTCCACATGTACCGTTGTGAGCTTTCTTGAGCGCCTCATGTGCCTCTTTGTGTGAAAGGCATCAGAGTAGGATTCCATCATACGATCAGTGATACAATGTTCGCATGACCGCATTGTAATAGAACCGAGGAGTTTTCCTTCTGATGGCAACTGCCTCTTTGGGGTCGTCGGGCAATATGCCGTACAAGACGAAGTCAATGTAAGAGAATTGTCAATCCCTTAGTTAGAGATATTGTCAAAGTCTCAAGAACCTCTTTAACTTGTAGGTCTCCTTTTGAAATTTTACTGTCTCCAAGGGCGAATTTGTAACAGTACAAACCACGACTGTAGACGAGTACTCTCTCTATAGTTCCTGCCGGAAAGGCCAATGAAACAACGAGGGACGCTAGTGCATCTGCATGTGCATTTTGTTGACGCAGTACATGGTCAATGTAGAAAATTTTAAACTTCTCTGCCATGTCAATGGTCGCGTTGTGATAGGGCACTAAGTCTTCATGTCGGACTTCGTACTCCCCGCAAACCTGGTTGACGATGAGCTTTAAATCACCATACGCTTCAAGATTTTTGACTCCAATCTCTTCAGCAAGTTGCATCCCGATCAAAAGGGCGTAGTATTCCGAGACATTGTTAAAACATGGCTCGGTTAATGAGAATGCACGAGAGATCACATAATTATGTGGGAAAATGAGTATTACCTCCACACCTGCGATGATATTTCACTCGGGACTTGTCCTTGACGCTCTGTCAAAGAATAGTTGCCACAGTTGTTCTTCTGAGGAAGTGTTGATCAAGTCAACTTCTGCAATCTCATCTAGAAGATCGTCATAAAGTGTTGAAGTTCCTGAAACTGAATGATCATCCACGAAATCTGCCACAACTTGACCTTTAGTTGCTTCTTGTGGTATGATTCCCATCTCGTATTGTGAGAGCAATATGGCTCATTTCACTAATCTGTAATTTAGCGAAGATGGTCTTGTCTTGAATAATCGTAAGGGATTAACTCTGGAGATGATATGAATGCGTTACCCCATAAGGTAGTGTCGCATCTTCTGGATGGCAAAAACTAACGCTAAGCATTCTTTCTCGATTGGGTTGTAATGGTACTATGCCCTAATCATTGTTCTACTCAAATAGTAGATTGTCTGTTCGTGATTTTGGTTATTGTTTTGAGCTAGTGAAGCTCCCAAGGAATGATTCATCGCTCGAACATATAACAGGAAAGGCTTTCCTGATACTCGAGCTATCAGAACGAATGGGTGTGTGAGATACTCCTTGATCTCTTCGAATCCATCTTGGCAATCACTATCCCAAATGAATGAGACTCTCTTCTTTATTAATTTGGTGAAGGGTTGACAACATCCTAAAAGATTTGATATAAATTTCTGGATATATGTCAATCGTCCTTTTAGATCTCTGAGTTCTTTAAGATTTCTCGGAGGTCGCATCTCTTGGACGGCACAGATCTTCTCTGGATCTAGGTGAATTTCTTTGGATGTAATGACAAATCCAAAGAATTGGTCACTGGCTATCCCTAGGAAGGACTTAGTTGGGTTCATCTTTAACTGGTGGGCCCATATGATGTCGAACACTCTCTTCAGGTCTGCTTGATGATCGCCTTTATTATGACTTTTCATAACGATATCATCGACGTAGCATTCTACGATCTTATGTATATGCTCATAGAAGATCGTATTCAAGGTACGTTGATAGGTTTCACCAGTATATTCAAGCCAAATGGCATTATTGTGTAGCAGTATACTCCCAAAGGCGTCCTGAAAGATGTATGCCTTTCATCTTTAGGGTACATCTTTATTTGATTATACCATGAGAAGCCACCCATAAAAGACCACCTCTCAAAATTGCACGTATTGTCAATCATAACGTATGTGATTGGGAGAGGGAATTCATCTTCAGGACAAGCGACATTTATATCGCGGTAGTCGATGCAAATCTGGATCTTTCCATTCTTCTTGAGAATAGGCACTATATTGGCCACCCAATCAGGATGTTGCTCTTCCCTGATGAAACCAGAGTCTATGAGCTTCTTGACTTCTGATTCAATTGCTTCCATGATCTCGGGACGGAACTATAGTTACTGTTATTTGACTGGCTTGGCGTCCGAATTGATGTTAAAATGATGCATAACGATCTGGAGGTCGAGCCCGAGCATGTCCTCATAATTCCAAGCAAAAACATCTTTATACTCTCGTATGAGATGTATTAAGTCTTCTTTCTCGGAAGGTGATAAGCTCTCGCTTATGAAAATGATCTTGGGGTTAGCCTCATCTCTAAGATTTATCTGAGTCACTTTATCCTCAGTGGGTGGTTCACGTTGTTCAAAACATATATCCCAAAGAGTATTTAAGTGTTTAATTCATGGATTAGAGTCTGACTGGATTAATTCTTCAGATTTAAAGGTATCTTCTCCGTTATCTTCCAAGTGGCTGGTTGATACCATGTTCACTGAGAGACTTCAAAGATATCGCCGATGCAGACATCTGAGTCCCACGATGACGTTGCTGATGAGCTGTCATGATAGAGCTCTTTTTTAGATTCAGAATCTGATGAGACTGGTGTAGTTACATAACCAAGTCCTCTTCGAAACTTGTGATAGTAATCAGGGTCTTTGCCTTTCGGTACAAATGAACGAAGTAGTACTTGCTTTCCTTTGCCGAAATTAAGGCCCGATCTTTTGGTAAGATCGTATCCCATCTGTTCCATAATGTGACGTGACTTTTGTTCATAATGGAAAATTTATGGAGACTCATACCCACCCCCTGAGCTTTCACAAGTTATGGGCTCAGACTCGATTCTTCCAAATAGAATTGGCTTTTGACGTTCCGCTTGGCTAGTACTTCAAAGAGAGCATTGTGTGCATCTCTGATCATTTCACGTATCATAAAGGATAACTTCATTGGTGCACGCAATGATGTCAGAGCATTTTTTGCTGACCAAGGCTCTCTATCTACGTCAGTACTGGTATCTGACGGTACAGAGTCAGAAGCAAATGCAGAAAAGTAAGCCCAATTTAAATTTTTATTGATAAACTACTCATCTTCAACATTGACGGTGGTATAGATCGAGCTTATCAATGCTCGTTACAAGGGGATTTATTTTTCAGAGACACTCATCTTCTTCTGGCTCCACATCTGCTTCGTTGCCAGAGTCGAGTTCTTCTAGGTGTGAATTTTCATCAACCTCAAGAGAGTCCTGATAAAGGAGGAAATCAGTAAAATAATTATCACGCCCCGCTTCCAAAAATACGCTGGAGTGGAGACGCGACACGAGTCGGCGACGCATATACGCAAAGAAAATACCTCACATATATACGCTAAGCCTTAAGTAACCCGAAACAAGCTATAAATTTATACTATAATGAGTCAATGACCACTGCAATAATACATATAAGCATCCACGCATGATATCATATGAATAAATAACTGGAATAACAATTGAATCTGATATAACGAGGATCAGGAAATAATATGAAAACAAGAAAGATAAGAATACCGGAATCGAATAGGGAGAAGCTCCAGCTCTTCGCGAAGCGTAGAGTCTCATCGAACACCTGCACAATGAAAACAAAGCGTCCAATATCTGGACGTGCAAATCCAGGGTCGTCAGAAAGCGACCTGGTGAGTGTGTGTGTAAAGCGGAGAACTCGTGCATATAAACAATGTGCATAGAATAATAACAAGAAAAAAATTGCAGTCATATGATAACTAAATAACATGATAAATAAACACTGAAAAACAATAACATGAATAAGAGTGCAGGTACAAGACAAG
The DNA here is from genome assembly GCA_038442645.1 of Agave tequilana. NCBI lineage: Eukaryota > Viridiplantae > Streptophyta > Magnoliopsida > Asparagales > Asparagaceae > Agave > Agave tequilana. Next base: position 58,564 of record JAVJIF010034664.1, read on the forward strand.
TAAAACAACTGTAACAAACAACTGATATCTAGATGTGTATCCTAGCAATATCACTAACTTGGTACATAATCTGGTCCTGGTTACAATCATGTGTCTATCATAATGATATATATATATATATATATATACACACACACACACACACACACACACACACAATCAGGTAATTACGGTCAGTCACAATGCATTAACAGTTTATTATTATTAATTATGTCAGCGAACACCAATTGTCACATGTAATAAACGCATCCCATACTACGCCTACCACACATGCCAATCGAGATCCTCAGTTATTGAAACTGATCGGTTGGAGACATTGTCCATACTTTAGGTGGGTCCATGCATACCCGGGACCACGGCCTAGACTCCTGGTGCTGAACCAGGACCTATCGCAAGGTAGTCAGGAACATGTAAACAGGAAACAGGTACATGTATAACATGTATAACAGGAAACAGGACGGGGTGCCAGTCACCCCACGGGAACCCTGCAGTGGAACCCTCTTTCGGCTGCGCAACCTAAATCCTAGGTCCACCCAAAATACAGACGCTGTCTCCTCCATCAATCTCCCCAATCCCAGTGTAAGTTGTTTAATAGCATGTTATTAGTTTATTAAGATTATTTAATATGCATGTTACTTAAATCACTAGGATAACTCGGTGGTAGTCACGGTAACAATATCAACATGTAATCAGGATACCGGTATAACAGGAATATATAATATCAAGGAACATGATACCGGTATAACAGGAATATGTAACAAGTATAACATGCGGGTGTTGTTATCGTGTAATAATATTTTTCCCAGCAATTAAGTAATATGGACAAGATAGTTATCAGGTAGATACCAAGTATAATCAGTTAGGTTTCTCAGGTAAATCAAGATATCTAAGATGGGTAATGATCTACTATCATGAATAGAATAATCTGGGTAATGTATGTAATCAACTCATAATCTCAAAAGCTATCCTCATGAATCTCAAACATCAAACCTTATTAAGGTAATCTGGTACAGTAATCACAAGTCCCATAAATCAACAATCGATTCTCTCATTCAACGATCAACTCTGATCCTCAAGTCATCGATATATCCAAATCTCAATAACTGAAATACTACATGTTTTGATACATAAAATCAAATCTTCATTTTCCAATTCTATCAGGATTATCACACACTCTCACTCTATCAAGGTCAATCACAAGATCCCAAAGTCAAGTAACATATCAGATATATATCTAAGATCTATCAGGTCAAGTCAATTCAATCAATATTTATTCCTCAAAATCATATCCATCCAACTATAGTCAAGATCATAACTAAAGAGAGTAACGTCCTCAATCAATAAGAAATCTAGATCATCTTTATATCTAGTATCCAACGTCGGTAAGATCATCAGTACTCCATCAACATAATTAAGATAAATCCGAAAGTCTTTGGTCTAATAATCTAAAACCAAGATCATGTTACATGTCTATTTCAAGGGTAAGCTATACACTCACATAATGACAAACCAACAAGATCAAGCTCCTCTATAAACTGATCAAGATCCAATATAAATATATCATAGGTCAACTCCAACTCTAACTAAATCAATGCCAGTCCAAGTATCAGCAAATCAGTATATGGTAAAGCAATGTCATATCTAACACTTTCCTGATATCCACGGGAATTCTAGTTGGGATAATCACCAACAATTGCCAATAAACACTATGCCTAATATATGTCCTCTAACCTCAAAATAACATAGTTCAACTGATAGTAGATCAAATTAAGTCACAGTTCAGGATATCCAATGCTAGGCCTAAGGCAATATCGGCGATCTACTGACACATGAAATGACACTAATTAATACTCTGATCAACAAAATAAATAAGGTGAATGTTCGCTCATGACTCATAGAGTGATACGGGTATTCACACTGGTAAAATAAATCAAATAGTCACATGAAATGATAAAAGTAAAACATAATATATATATAGACAACGATAAATAAGAAAATGAGACAAAAGCAAACACTCACCAGGTCGCTTTCTGACGACCCTGGATTTGCACGTCCAGATATTGGACGCTTTGTTTCTATTGTGCAGGTGTTCGATGAGACTCTACGCTTCGCGAAGAGCTGGAGCTTCTCCCTATTCGATTCGGTATTCTTATCTTTCTTGTTTTCATATTATTTCCTGATCCTCGTTATATCAGATTGAATTGTTTTTCCAATTCTTTATTCATATGATATCATGCGTGGATGCTTATATGTATTATTGCAGTGGTCATTGACTCATTATAGTATAAATTTATAGTTTGTTTCGGGTTACTTAAGGCTTAGCGTATATACGTGAGGTATTTTCTTTGCGTATATGGGTCGCCGACTCGTGTCGCGTCTCCGCTCCAGCGTATTTTTGAAAGCGGGGCGTGACAGGGTTTTCTTGGTATCAGAGCGCAAGATATAGAATGTCTATATTAATTGAAGATCTAAGAAATCTGGGACCGTTACAATAATTCTCGACTCTTTTGAATGGATGCCTTTCGGCAATCAACGTTCTGATTTCTCCATCTTCACCAATGTACTTCATCACATGATGAAGAGTGGATGGGACGATAGAGTTATAGTGGATGATCCCAGCAGCAAATTGTATGAGGTGTCGGCATCAATGACATAATAAGTCACCTCGAATTTCAGGTCCCCAATTTGACATCTGAGCTTGATTTTCCCCATCGGGCACGTACCATTGGCGTTGAAGCCATAAATGCTTGTCTGAGTGATGCTTAACCGGTGGGTGGGGATCCCTAAATACTGCATGACCCTGCGGGGCATAATGCTCAATGCGGATCACGGATCAACCTAAATACGACTCACTTTAGATGATCCAATATACATAGTACATGTGTCTATCATGTTTTTCTTTAACTTGCATATCTTCTGGGGTGAAGGTGATGCAGGAAAACTTCTTCGAGGTGTGGTGGCAATAGTTGCCTTCTTTCTCTCCGCATATAGCAGGAATCTGAGTCATTAAACCTTGCATCTACCAATGCTTCTCTTATGGCATCTCTTGTAGACTTGAAAAGTCTCAGGAGTTCATACAGAGTGATTCGAGCAAGGATGTTGGCTAGTTGATCTATGACATCAAAACAGAAGGGAATTGATGGTCCCACACGCCTTTTTGAAGAGCTTTGATATACGAAGCTCTTTCTATTTTTTCACGGATGGCCTCGTGGACTGCTCAATTATCTCCTCAGCATGTTGGGGGAGTCTACCATCGGCTCGACATACTATTTCAAGTATGGTTTGCCGGACCGAGTAAGATGCACCTGTATCAGCAGCAAAGGCAGGTTTCTCGTCTCCTGAACTTGTAAGGGTGGCGACATCTTCTGTTTCTCTTGTAGAAATACCCACCATATTGCTGGAGGATGCTTTGGCTTTATCTTTGGACTTACTGCTTGTGAAAGTCATCCATTGCTGGCTTTCGATAATGTCAGGATAAACCCACATTGTCTCTCCTCGAGTAGTAAGATAGGAACAAGATCTTTCTCCTTCTGGTTATGAGGATCTGTATTGATCACTCTTAGTTCCCCTTTTGGGATGGGAATCACTCCGGTTGGTGCTGGTAGAGATCCCGGTCGAATTGAATAGGTGATGTAGTTGTCATATTAATAGTCACCTTTTTCTGTTCTGGACGGAGGTTAAGTATCTCCGCATCGATCAGAGCCTAAAGAACATCTTTAAGGATGTAGCAATTCTTGGTAGGCTATCCCAACATCCTGTGATATAAGCAGTAGCTAGGATCATTAGTCTTCTCTACCTCTTCAAGATGTTTGATCTTCGGTAATTTGAGTTTGTTACTCTTTTGGAGTAACTTGAATAAAGAGACCACATGCTCATCTTTGAAGGAGCACAGTTTACTTGCACGTGCTTGGCCAGGAGGCATACCCCCTCCGACTAACTGGGTTTTCAAAGGTGATTGAACCTCCGTTAGAGTATCTCTTCTTCTTGATTGAGAAGATGATTCTAGGGCGCGCCGTATTGGTTTGTTAGGTCTTGATTTGCTGTCTTTTTCTTCAGCCCTGACCCTGACGACAATTTCTTCCGCCTATTCGCCTTGTAGCACCAATTTCTTCCAAGTGCGATATTCTGCTACTCCCATTTGAGTAAGTAGGAAAGTTTGCAGATTATGACGGCACGTCTCAACTATTGTTGAGTGGGTCATGCCGCTGAGGCAACGGAGTGCCATGCTCCAAAATCTTTCGACGAAAATTTTAATGGACTCTCCGTTCTTTTACTTGGCTGCAAGGAGAGTGGGCACTGAAATTTCTGTATCATCTTCAAAGAAACAGACCAGAAATAACTTCTTGAGGTCGGTCCATGTCGTAATTGAGCTGGCAGGAAGTTTCATGAACCATTCAGAGGAAACCCCTTTAAGAGTGCCAATGAATAAACGAGCCATGATAGTATCGTTCGATTCTACATTCCCAGCTTGGGATTTAAGTTAGTATATGCGCTGGTTTGGTGACCCTTTACTGTCGAAAATATGGAGGGTCGGTGCCTTGAACTTGGGAGGGTAGGGAGCCGTATCCCATTCTGCTGGGTAGGATCGGACTATCCCCACACCTTGAAGACCGCCTCGATTTGTAAGGGCTTCAAGATGTTGCTCCAATTTATTCATCCTCTTGGAATGGCTGCTCCCGTTTTATGAATTATTCTCCTCTTCAGATGAAGATTTGGAAGGCTCAGACTTGGAATACTCTTCATTCTCAGTGTTTGCAGAAGATGAGTTCTCTCTTTCCTTCCGTTTGCCCTTGGACTTCTTGGAAGGAGTTCTACCTTTCAGTTTCTTTTTCTCCTTAAGCAGTTGTGACAGCATTTACTTAAGGGCATCGATAGATTCTTGCTGAGCTCTAATCATATCGAGTTGTTCCTTTTGAACACGGGCCTGCTCTTCAAATTTCTGGCCACTTCGTCAGGAGTTCTCGCCATGTAAGTTAGGCGGTCGTCTCCGAACTAGAATTTAAAGACTGAGATTCAATGATAACGGAGTGCTCATCACTCACCTCAATTCTCCTGGCCAACAATTATAGTCGACTGAAGCAATTGTTCTTATGCGGGTCCGAGTGTATCGGTAGATCCCTTCGAGTTCAACAAGAATGTCCTTCAAACTTGGAGATCGATCAACATCTGACTCCTCTGAACTAACAATCAGTTGCTTCTCTTTAGACTTACTTGGTATGGAACTCACCATGTTTGCAGTCACTTCTGGGTACTCGGCGTCGGAGAAGGATTTCTTCTTCCAGGATCATCGTCTTTTGGCTGAGTTTGAAGCCGCTGATAACAGATTGAAAACCGAAGGCTTGGCTATCTGAAAGCCACAATGACAATCAGAGAATACTACTGATATGAGTCGCTCGTAGTGATATTGAGGAGTGATTTGATGAACACTCCTTTTCATTGTCAGATAGTCCCTTAGGTCCGTCGCGGGGATGTCTGAGAAACTTGCCTCAAACCCCTGGGTGACGGCTTCTTGGCTTTATATGTCTTGAAGACATGCCATTCCGAACATTGGTCTCATGTAGTGTTGAAACGCGGACCTCGCATTGTGTTGAAACGCGGACCTCGCGTTGTGCTGAAACACGATCATTGCGTTTAGAATTAAAAACACGAGAATCACGCTCTGAAACAAGCAAAACACGGGTCTCGCATTTTGAAGTAGAAATGCGAGCATCCGGTGTTGGCTGAGTTTGCCTCAGAACGCAAGTCTCACATATAGGATCAGAAATGTAGCTCTCGTGCTGGACGTGGACTTCGTGTTGTTGAAGAACGCGGGACTCGCGTTCTGAAACAGAAACGTGGTCCTTGCGTCGCTTGAGAGAAACGCGGGTATGGACCTCGCGTTCATAATTTGTAGAACAGATTGTCTCTGTGGAATCTTTGATCTGTTATCGACGAGCACGATACCTTCTTTGACTCAGCATTCTGATTAAGCTACACGGATTGTTGGGAACCCTCGGCAATCTAGAACTGCGGAGTTTAGAGAGGAGAAGGATGAAGGAATTGCTTTTCACCATCACTTTGGCCGCATTAGCCCAGCGGGTCCCCTAAAGGACGTTGATGCGGGCTGCATAGGCTGCATGAGAGGTTTTCAAAACCTCGCTAGAAGCGGCACCGTTTGCGTTATAAGCAGTGGTGCTGGCCACTTTAGGAGAAATCTCTGAAGAGATTAGAGAGTGAGTCTCAGAATAGACTTTACGGTATTGCCATTGCCTTGGGACTGGCAGAGCCAGAGGAAAGAAATTTCTTAAACTTCTCTTGGTCGAATTCAATGACAACGGATTCCACCAACTTGCCAGGAAGTTGGACATCAGCTTGCGCCACGACGTTCTTGTTGGTAGAGAAATATTTCCCCAGCAGAGTCACCATCTTTTGTTTGGTTGGAAAAGTATGCTCGATAAAAAGTTTCTTTGAATGGCTGAAAAGTTACAATGGAACGATTCTGATTACAAAAGATGGGAGAATAACTAGTTCTCCTTTTTTTTTTAAGGCCAGGTTCTTCGTATGGTGATGGAGAGTGATTCTTATTTTCTGTTGACCGGCTGAATGTCAAGCTTCTCTTCAGGATGCTCTCAAAGATCAATCAGAAGGGAACTCTGTTTTTAACACACTAAGTATTTAGAGTCCACTTATTTCTCCTTTTTGAAAAAGGAGAAGGAAAACAAGATGCTTTTAGGTTGAGAATTCTCAGTTCTCAAGCAAAAGCACCTCGCTTTCTCTTTTCTGACTTCCTCTCCAAAAGTCCTCTTTGCTCCAAAAAGAGTCCTCCCTATTTTCATAGCTCCTCGGGCTATTTAAAGGGAGTCAAGGGGGTATTATTGTCCTCTAAAATCTCTCCATTATTGGGATTAATTTTCCATTACGTGGGGAGTTAATTGACCCAGTAATGAGGTCAGTTATAACAGAAACGCGGGTCTCACGCTAGACGCAGACCTCGCGTTGCTTGTTGTAGATGCGGACGTCTCAGTCAGAATGCGATGCGTTTGAAGTGAGATGTAAGGTTTCTCAGGCCCGCATCTGAAGTGAAGCACAGAGTTGCTCAGATCTGCGCTTGAATTAAGACGCGGAGTTGCTCAGACCCACGTTTGAAATAGGACACAGGGTTTCTCAGACCCGTGTTTGAAGTAGAGCACAGGATTGCTCAGACCTGCGCTTGAAATAGGACGCGGAGTTGCTCAGACCGCGTTTGAAGTGAGACGCATGGTTCCTTAAACCCGCGTTTGATGTCCGCATTAATTCTTGGATAGAGGTCCGCGTTTTAATTGAAACGCGACCTTCACGTTGGGAGGTTCGCGTATGATGACTTATCTTTAATGATTTTTAGACAGCCTACAGGGCGGTCAAGTCTACTACTTTGAAGGAGCTTAATGACAAAGAGGAGATGGAGCTCATTGGTCTCATTGGAATCTAAAAAGCCATGAGAAGGAAAGAAAGGCTAGAGAGGAAAAAGCACCCCAAAAGAAGAAGACCCTTACTTTCAAATCCACTCCTACCATCTCTGATGATGAAGACGATGAGACAATGATAAAGATTTATCCCTTCTTCTGAAGAATGTTAGAAGGATGTACAATAAAATCAAATTCAACAACTGAAGAAGATGGCAAGAGAAGGAGAAAAAGAAGATAGTTTGCTATAATTATTTCAAGCTCGGACATGTCATTGCTGATTGCCCAGATACAAAAAGCAAACCCTCTACCTCCAGAAGCCCTACAAAAAGAAGCCCTTGAAGGAAACATGGGATTTAGAGAGTAACTCCGAAGAAGAAGAGGACACGACTAATGTGTGTTTCATGGCAAATGAGAACACACTCAAGGTAGCATCCGAATCTTGTGTTGATGATTATGAATTGACCATGGACGAATTGGGTGAAGCTTTTGAAGAACTATCCAACAACTATGATTTTTTTTTAAAAAGAAATATTTGAAAATGAAAAAGGAAAATGAATTTCTTCAAAATCAATTAGTTGTCATTTTCAAAGAAATTTTTTTTGTCTTCCACTCTTGAAAGACTTAAAAGGATTTTGATGCATATAAAATCTCTCACAAAGCTAAATTTCTTATCATTGATGAAAATAAGATTTTCACTTTGAAAAATAAAATCAACACTTTGAGCAATATTTTGAAAAAGTGTGAATTTGATAAAGTTAAATTAAAATCTATATTTTCAAAGAAGCAAACTCATAGGAAACCACACACTCATCATGTTTCACACACAAGCACAATCACATGCTCATCATGCCAGTTATGTACATGCTCACCATGCCAACACACATCATGCATTTTTATATACCAAGGTATATACATGCACCTATTGTGGCCGCTAAGGTCATTTGGCTAAGTTTTATTATGATAAATTGAATGCATTAAATAGTCATGTTTGGGTTTGAAAACTAACATTTTAGGACCCAAGAAAGTTTGGGCACCAAAATTAACTCCTACTTTTTATGATATAGGTATGCATCAAGGCTCCAAAACGTAGGGAGCGATGGTACCTTGTTAGTGGTTGCTCAAGATACATGACTTGAGATATCAACAACTTTACAATCCTATCAAGATATTATGAAGGTGGCATTGTCACCTTTGGGAATGATTCAAAGGGTAAAATCATTTGCATGGTAATATCAATATTGGCTCATCTCCTTTAATTGAAGATATTTTGGTAGATGGACTTAAATATAATCTATTAAGCATTAGTCAACTATGTGATAAAAGTTTAAGGGTTATTTTTGATGGCTCTACTTGTGACGCTTGGACAAAAAAATCTAATACTTGTGTTCTTTCTGGTTTTCGTGAAAACAATGTTTATATGATTGACATGCTATATTTAAAATACAATGCCACAAGGTTAAATGCTTTTAATGAAGATTCTTGGTTATAACATAGAAGACTAGGTCATATTTCATTTGACCATCTATCCCAAATTAATTCTAAAGAATCGATAAAAGGTATTCCTAGTTTGAAATTTGAAAAGAACTGCATTTGTATTGCGTGCCAACTTGAAAAACAAACCAAGTCCTCTTTCAAATCAATCAAGGATATCATGACATCTAAACCTCTAGAATTGACGCATATGGATTTGTTTGGTCTAACTAAAACCAAAAGTCTTAGTGGTAACCATTTTGTTTTAGTTCTAGTTGATGATTTCTCAAGGTTTACATGCGTTTTCTTTTTAGAACATAAAGATGAAGCTTTTCACTTTTTCATGTTTTTAGAAAAAGGGTTGAAAAAAAAAAGAATTTTCTGATATTAGCATAAGGAGTGATAGAGGCGGTGAGTTCATCAACCATTTATTTATCACTTATTTTGAAAAAAATAGAATTAAACATGAATTATCCTGTCCTAGAACTCAACAACAAAATGGAGTCGTTGAAAGGAAGAATCATACTCTTTAAGGAATGGTTAGGATAATATTAGTGAATACAGACTCCTTAATATCTACAGGTCGAGGCCGTAAACACTTCATGTTATATTGGGAATCGAATTTATTTTTGCAAAATTCAAATAAAACTCTCTTTGAGATTTATTATTTGAGAAAACCAAATATTTTCTATTTTAAAATTTTTGGTTGTATATGTTTTGTTTTGAACACCAAAGATAGCTTAGGTAAATTTGACCCAAAATCTTTTGAAGCTATCTTTGTTGCTTATTCTAACACTAGTAAAAGTTATAGAGTTTTCAATAAGTCAATTTTGACTATTGAAGAGTCTATGCATGTGAAGTTTGAGAAATCTAACTCTCTTGTGAAGAATGTTATAGAGATTGATTGTTTAGGTGAAAATTATGAAAAGATTTCCATGATAGACATACTAGCTCAAAAGAGGAGGATGACAAGAAAGAGGATAATAAGAAAAAGGATGATACTAACGGCGAAGATCATTACATTGAAGTGGAGCAAACTCAACCACTTCTAAAGGTTTGGAGATATGCTACAAACCATCTCTAAGACCTCATCATAGGTGATGTATCCAAAGGGATAACTACTTGCTCCAAACTTCATGATTTATGTGGTCATTTTGCATTCAACTCCCATATTGAGTCTAAAAATATCTCGAAGCCAAGGGCGACTCATATTGGTTTCTTGTCATGCAAGAAGAGCTTAATTAATTTGAGCGTATATAAGTTGGCATCTTGTTCCTAAGCCCTCATGATAGATCAACTATTGGTACTAAATTAGATCTTTAGAATAAAAGTTAGATGAGTAAAAAAATGTTATTAGGAATAAGTTAGGTTAGTGGCCTAAGGTTTCACCCAAATTGAAAGAATCGATTTTGATGAAACTTTTGCACCCGTAGCACGGCTTGAAGTCATACGGATAACACTTACTTTTGCTTCATTCAAACTTTTAAACTTTTTCAAATGGATATCAAAAGTACATTTTAAATGGTTTCATTAAGTAGGAGGTGTATGTTGAACAACCCCCCAGGTTTATTGATTCTACATATTTGGAATTTGTATTTAAACTTAATATGGTTTTATATGGTTTAAAACAAACTCCAAGAGCTTGGTATGAAATATTGAATAATTTTCTTGTTTTAAATGGTTTTATTAAAGGTAAAGTTGACACTACCTTGTTTAAAAAGCATGTAAATAAATTTATCTTGATAGTGCAAATATATGTTGATGATATCATTTTTGGATCTACTAATGAAAAGTGTTGTAAGAATTTTGAATCATGCATGAAAAAAAAGTTTGAAATGAGTATGATGGGAGAGCTTAACTATTTCCTTTGACTTCAAATCAAGTAAAGGGATGATGAAATCTTCATCAATCAAGGCAAGTATATAAGAGAGGTTATCAAGAAATTTGGGCTTGAAAATGCGAAGATTAGCAAGACTCCCATAGCTACCACAACAAAACTTGACAATGATGAACAAGGTAAAAATGTTGACATTAAACTCTATCGTAGCATGATTGGTAGTTTGCTTTACTTGACGGCAAGTAGGCTGGATATTATGTTTAGTGTGTGTTTATGTGTTAGATTTCAATCTTGTCAAAAAAGTCTCACTTGATTACTGTAAAATACATTATTAGATATCTTAAAGGCACTATTGGAATGAGCTTATGGTATCCGAAAATCGGACAATTTTCGATGACGAGTTATTCGGATGCTGACTATGCCGGTTGTAGAGTGGATAGAAAGAGTACAAGTGAAACTTATCAATTTCTTGAAAATTGTCTTATTCATGATCTTCCAAGAGATAAAATTTCGTAGCCTTCTCAACCGCCAAGGCAGAGTATGTTGCGGCCGGAGCTTATTGTGCGCAAGTTCTTTGAATGAAACATACTCTCCTTGATTATGATTTGCATTTTGACCATATTAAAATATTTTGTGATAATACTAGCACCATTCATATGACCAAAAATGCAAATCAAATAGTAAGACCAAGCACATAGGATTAGATTTCAATTTCTTAAGGATCATTATGAGAAAGGAGATATTCAGAATGATTATGTTTCTATAGATTTTTCAATTAGCGGACATCTTTACTAAATCACTTGATTTTAATAGATTTTCTTTCATTTATGGTGAATTAAATATTTGCATTATGGATTCATGATTCTTGTTTATTTTTTTATTTTTATGTTTATTAAATTGTTTATTTTCAATTGGTATTTATGTTTAAATCTTTAATTGGTTTTTATCCTTTTTGATATATGATAAAAAAAGGGGAGAAGATTTTATGAGTTATTAGTCATTTAATGAATTGATTTATGAGATCTAGCAATTTATGATTATCTCTAATTCATGTTTGTATGCTTTGTTTTTCGCTTTGTTTTATTTTTCTTTTGCATACTTATTATTTTGGTGGTTGGAGGCATGATGGAGGTTGGTTCGTTTATGCATAAGTATTTCATATTTCATATCTATACTCTTATGCATATGACTTGTTTTGACATTGTTATATCATTAGTCATGTACGATGTAACTTGATAGATAAGCATCACTTTGGGAGAGCTTTTTAAACTTTCTATATTTGTGTATCCTAAATAACTCATGTGTTTTGTCATCATCAAAAAGGAGAGATTGTTGGCCCAAGGGTACACTCTCCAGTTTTGTTTTGATGATTACAAACCACATGAAGTTATTTGGTACTAATCAAGTTCAAGTGTTTTAATTATTTCAGGTTCAAATAACATTTTGGTGTGTTCTTCCTTAAAAGGAAGGTACTCCAATCTCAAAATCACTCAAAAAAAGGGTTCGAATTTGGATGATCAAGATTTGCATTTGGAAGAAGACTTCTTGGAGATTGCTTGAAGATACATACAACATATGTAAGAAAATAGAATGTTTAAAGTATAGAATGTAGAATTGATGCTCAAGAAGTCAAACACTAAAATACAAGTTTTCACATCTAGTTCTCCCATTTTGGTATTCTACAAAGTTTGGCATTTGATACATGTTCCAAATGTATATATCCTGTCTCTATCATGTATCCCATAGCCTATGCATTGCCAAATCATTTTTCAAAAAATTACAAAATATTTAAAAATGAGTTTAATTTCAAAATTTATCTGAAAATATGTTTTTAGGCTAGGTCAATCAACCAGCCGGTTGACCGGACCTCGTGGCCAATCTTGGCCATATGTTTGTGCATGTCATGCATGTTTGTCGGGTGACCGACCGGTCGACCGACTATCAGAGCCTTAGTCTCGGTTAAAATCGGTTGACCGAGCAGTCGACTGAAGTCAACAGTTAGTTCAAATTATTTGAATTACCGGTCGACTGAAGTTCTGACAGAGCTAAAGTAACGGCTAGTTTTTAAAATCTGAGATTTTTAACTTATTCTTCAATAGATATTTTTTCCTTTTTGGATCTAATCTCTTTTCTAATGACATGATAAGCTATACTGACAGTGTTTATCACTTGCCTATATATATAGTTCATTTGGAGAGAATTGCATAAAGAATAATCTTTTGATTTTGGGAAATATTTTGAAAAATCAAGTTTATTCAAAAATGAAAGTTTTTTAGTTTTTTTGCTTAAAGTGCTCTCATTTTCAAACTAATTTTTGTAAGTTTTCAGCTCTTAAATTTACTCATTTCAACTGAATTTTCTCTCTCACAAACTTTTTGAGCCTCACATCTCATCATATACTATAGGAAGTTGAAAAAGAGAGTGTTTGTGATCTTGGTGGTCAGCAAGAGCTTGTGAATCTCATTGGCTTTATGCTACCTTTTTTTGTAGAGGATTTAGAGTTGAAGTTATGTACACCGATCTTGTATAGACCATTGTAGTTCTTCTGTGGAGGCTCCTTTGTGAAAAAATCCTTAGTGGATAGTGAAATTTTTCACGCGGTAAAGGCGGGGACGTTGAGCTTTATGCTCGAACCTCAAAACAAATCTCTTATATTTGTGATTGCTTTATCTCTTACTCTAATCTACTTGCTTTTGCTTACACTTGTGTATTACATTCATTTGCACTTGCTATTCGTTGCTAGCATCATTCTTATCTTGTCGGTTTTCACTCTCTTAATTAAGAAAGAAACTTAGCACTCAACTCATTGTCTAGAGGAATATAGAGGAGAAGTTCTATAACCCTTCATAAGAAATCTGGCTTCACTTCTTGATTTGAGTTGACCGTTTGCATCATTCAATTTATAATTATTTGCATTTTCGCATTATTTGTTATTAGATTAGCACTATACTTATTCACCCCCTCTACGTGTACTTTCAGTTCCAACTGAACAGATGTGTCTATTCGGAATAGTTTTGTCAAATCTGATGGAACAGATATGTCTATTCTGAAAGGCTTTCTCTGAATTCCTATATAAATGGTAGAATTTTACTTCAAAATAAATCACCCAAAAAACTCAAAGTACAACAACCACAAGAATAAATGAGTTTAAGGAAATTTTATTGAACTCCTTTCAGACTTCTTTCTGAATTCTAGTTTTTTATCGATGTCCTTTTTTTGCTTCCGTTCTTTGCACTAGTGAAAAGTACCGGTTAACTTTGATTTTACTGTACGTGATTTTATAAAGTGTTGTGCAGAACACTTGAAAGAGTGTTAAGTCTTATGAGACCAGCGTCCATTATCCCATATGCATCGTAACGGGGGACATAAATGTATTAAAGAGATTCGCTTTATACGTACCTCACTCTAAAATTTGGTCTTATTCTGTTACTCTGTCCGCTTATACTAACGTTTAATATTGTAGGAATTATTAAATTTCAATATATTCTCTGTCTATTTGAATTAAAGTTCTTATTGCAGGGATTATGCTGAATAAAATATTCAAGCTGGAATATTTTTTTAATAAATATTATTGCTAGATAAATTATTGTTCAATTATTTATCTTGCTGATTTATTACTTATACGAGATTGACAAAATATCAGTCTGATTGGTGTCTAAGGAAGTGACTTGAAAGGTGATTCTGTAATTAAGGAATGTTCAATTGAACGAAAAATCTCCCACCTGATTTTCAATGACCTGCCCATTGGACCGGTTGATCAAGATCTTGAATTGAATTATCAAGACAACAATCTTAAGACGTTAATTATTTAAGTTACTAACTTCTACTCTTGTTGAATTGCAGAAAATGTTTGATACTAATCAAGATAGTATCAGTGGGGCACTAAGAGTGCTGAATCAGATTGTGATGTCTGTTTCTCTTTCTATTCCGAAGATGGAGGTTGTCAGTTGATTGAGAAAAGAAAATGTATTGAAAATAAAGTCAAGAATTAGAGTTAGAAAGTTCTTGTCTCTTCTCAATGTAACCGCATAGTAAGGGCTAGACGGGTCGATCCACAAGGAAGGATGCGATGAAAGCTTTTCGGAACGAATTCTCTAACAATTAGCTTATAAAAGAAAAAAATTATGATTGTAAGTAAATATTTTAAATAGAAAGAACAAGAATAGCCAACTAATTATTTGCCACAACTAAACAATAGTCTATCAAGAATAAATATCATGTTGAACCTATAAAGATTAACCCTAGATTGTTGCTTCAAATCCAAGAAAGAAAAGTAAGAAAGGGATTAAACCCTATTCATAGTACATTAGATAAAATTAAGCATTGTTTTATCAAAGTCCCAAAATATAGTTTAAGAAAAGCAGTCTTAACTTAACGTTAAACCATCAATGCATCTAAGTATAAACCCAGAATAATTATTAAATAGTATACCCTAAACCTAATTTAACTCAATTTATGACTAATCTTTAAGAATTATTTACTTATCATAGGGTTTTTAATATGCATAGAGTTCAATCAATTTATCTTCATAGATCTAGGTTTTAGTTAGTGGAGAGATTAGCAAGCTACGAAGAAATTAGTTACACTTAATTATGGTGAAATTTAACATGGTATTTAAAGATTGCATAAAAGAGATGAAACTGAAATAAAAGAGACACAAATTAAAATATCAAAAAGATTGAAAAAGAATAATGACCTTTTATTGAATCTGTCACCAACTCAGTACAAAGACTTTTCTTTTCTTCAACTCTTCTCAAAGTAAAAAAAAAAAAAATAGAAAAATACAAGGAGAGGATCTAAAGGAAATCCTAAAATTATGCTTCTGATATCTGCCCTTCCTTTGTTACTCTGCAGGGGTATTTATAGGAGAAAACCATAGGGATAGGAAGCGTATGAAGATAGGGGGAGATGAATATTTTTAAATTTGAATTCTCCTCTTATCTCTAAACTTGATTTGTAGAAATTTAATTCTGATCTGCAGTTTGTTATCATGTTGATTGCTGAATATGACTTATCCAATGATAGAATTAAAAAGTATGATCAACTTAAGAGTTGTAGCCCTTTAAGTCTTCTCTCTGGATCATCTTAAATCATCAACTTTGAGTTTCGACAGAGAAAGTTATGATTAAAATACTAAACAGTGTCCAGTCTAAATCCAACTTAAATTCAGATTTTCTCTCCTTTATCTTCATAGTGTTGTGCAAGCAACCATGTTCAAATAGAAGTCCACCTCTGTCTTTAATTAAGATTAGGATTCATCTTGTTCTATCCTTCTCCTCGTTTAGATAAATCTAAATTTAAATGGGATAGAAAATATGCTTCCTTTATCTTTTCTAATTACTCTTTATTTTCATATTTCTTGTAGGCTTTTGGCTTCTTGTGGGCTTTCTTGGATCTTGGAGGCCTGCACATAACTAAATCAATAAATGAATTAAATAGTTATGTTTTATAAAAATTAAGTATGAAAATGTGAATGAAAATATGCATTTTTAATAACCAATCATCAGTACTAAGAAGTTCGTCGTATGACATTTTCTTGAGTACTAAATTGTGTATAGTAAGACTGTGATCAGTTGAAACAATAAGTATATTTATAACATACAAAGCCAAAGTTGAGAATCAACTCAACAAAAAAATTAAAGATTATAAAATCTGATCAAGGCGGAGAATATGAATTAAATATATTCAGTGAGTTGTGTGCTAACTTTGGTATAATCTACTAAACCACAGCACCGTACACTCCTCAGCTGAATGGGATTGTCAAAAGAAAGAAGAGAACTTTAAAAGAGATAATCAATTCCATACTCGTAAGTTCTGAATCACCATAGAACTTGTGGGGGGAAGCCCTATTAACCGCAAATCAGGGTACCCCATAAGAAACTTGGTTTTATTCTATTTGAGTTGTGGCACAGAATGTCACACCTTGGTTATTAAACCCTGAAATAATATTTTAATATTGAATTAACGAGAATTTTCAAAAATTATTATGATTATTAATTTAATTATTTCTGTGTGAAAGGAATTTCAGTAATTTATTTCGAGAAATCCAAAATGGAATTAAAATTTTCATATATCATACGTGTAACACCCCGATCCCGCAGGTACGGAGACGTTACTGTGACGTATATATGCAGGTCAGAAATACCCTCAAATATATACGCTAAGCATCAGTACAGGTAAAAATCGGAGTACGAAAGCACGTGGTGCATTATACATTCCAACATATGAGTACAATTACAAAGTTATCACAGGATGTGGTACAATATTATAAGAATATTACATCGCGTATAGGTGCAAATGTCAGAATACAAAAAAATATACAATTATGAACAGTACAAAAAGTGCTCATAAGTTGCAAGAGGAAAACTCAAGAGGCGAGTAGGGGGCGTGGAAGGATAGGAGCCCGGACGGTCAACTGTTGATCCACGACGCTACCGCTACGCAACTCTAATCACCTGGAAGTCCACCACGGTCTAAACTCCAAGATCTGAATGCGCAGGTCCAGGGGAGTCAGAAACTCCCTAACGAGGGGTAAGTAAGTACCAAGTGGCGCGCAGGGACAGACATACGTGTACCGATAAATCTGAGTCAAAAGCATGTATTGAAAATCATGTCTTAAGTACAAGCATACAGGAGCAATCAATGCGGCATCAAGTAAAGTATATGTGGCAAAACCAGTTATATAAACCCAAATTACTGATCTGTGAGATTAGTACATCAAAGGAATAATCCAAATAAGGAAACTCTTATATATACCTTATATCTCACACCACTGTATCTTGGTTTATATAACTCAAATTGTCTCTTAAACTAAGAAAATAGCATAAAACCGATAAAAACCGATAATACCGAATACAAGCAAAACTAATCATACAAGCTAGGTTTACGGCTTCATAAGACTAGTACGTCGAAGGAATAATCCATACAAGAAAACCTTCATCTATATACCTTATGTCTCATGTCACGGTAATTCGAGTGTAACGACTCGAATTGCAAAACAACAATGAATTATTATATTAGAACTTTGTTATTACTCATCTGACTCATATATCTAAGTGTGTGTACTTGTATACGTTCCATCCCACATAGCTCCATATATGAGTAAGTTGAGGTTATTATTGGAAACTGATGATGAAACCAATGGGTTATATTTACAATGGGTCTCGTGCATGCCCGGGACCATGGTCCAGGGTGTTCGATTACTGGTGTACGAAACTGGCCGTAAGGCGTACAGTAGGTGGGTCTTATTTATATGACCATTCAAGAAAGTAACAGGAGGTAGGGAGCAAGCACTCCCCTCAGAACACCTGGAGGCCCTCGGGTAGAATCGAAAGTTTTAGTTGCATAACATAATTAATATCACTGTAACATATTCACCACTTAAAGTCCATCAGATCTCCTTAATGGATGTAAGTTATCATTTTTATAGTTTATTATTGTCGCGTCCCGCTTCCCAAAATACGTGAAAACGGAATCGCGACGAGAGTCGGCGACGTATATACGTGAGGAGAATACCTCGCGTATACACGCTAAGCCTAAAGTAATCCGAACAAGTTATAAAAATCTACTAAAATGAATCATGATCACTGCAATATCACATATAAATATCCACACATGATAACATATGAATAATGAATGGAATAATAACTGAAAGTAAAGAGTAGAGGATCAGGTAAACTACATAATCAATAAGAATGAAAAGAAAGACAATAATACTATAGTGGATAGAGGAAAACCCCAACTCCTCGCAACATGTCCGGACTCAATCGAATACCTGATCAATAACATGAAACATCCAGTACCTGGACGTACAAATCTAAGGTCATTAGGAAGCGACCTAATGAGTGTGTAAGAAAAAGGAAGGTGCTCGTGTATATAAACAGCGTGTACATAATGATAAACAGCATTGGAATAAGACAGATATAAATATGAAACATGAACAGAGAGCATTAAAGTCAGTCAATACAGAAATCAAATATCAAATCAGGTCAGGTGTCTATCACAGTCTATCTATATATATATATATATATATATATATATATATATATATATATATATATATATATATATATATATATATATATATATATTATATATATATAGACTTGTGTCCTTCCAAAAGGATTCGAGCCCGGATCCTTCTCACTCAAATTCAACCTTCTGACATTCGAATACAAGATCCACTCTGTTGAAGTTGATCTATATTATTCAAGTATCTATAAACCAAAAATCAAGTGTTTTGAATACTTTTTGGCCATCCATCAAGTAGGAGAAAAATGGACGGCCTAAATAGTGAGTTGGTTAGTTTAAACGGTATAGATCATTTAAAACCTAACAAAAATTAGTTTATAGGGGTTTTTAAATGTTTAGATCATAATGAAATGGCCGGATTAAGAATTTGTATGTCTAAAGACATAGATCTAACCAACTCACTACTTTCGCCCGTCTATTTTGCGTTGCTTGATGGATGGACAAAAAGTATTATAAACACTTGATTTATGGCTTATATATACTTGAAATAATATAGATCAACTTCCATGGAGTGGATCATGTATTCAAATGTCAGAATGTTGAATTTGAGTGGGAAGGATCCGCGCTCGAATCCTTTTGGAAGGATACAAGTCTATATATATATATATATATATGTGGGAAGAATAAGTAATGTTAGGGTCTAGTGTACAATCATGTGTCTATTATAACATGTATTTATCTATGTTCAGTCTGTAATATCAATATAATATTTCAGTTTTGTTATCAATTATGTCAGCGAACACCAATTGCCACTTGTAATAAACGCATCCTATGTTACGCCTATCATACGTGTCAATCAGAGTCCTATGTTATTGAAATTAGTAGAAGAGATATTGCCATGCTTTAGGTGGGTTCTATACATACCCGGAATTACGGCCCAATCACCTGGTGTTGAACTACGTCCTACCACTAGGTAGTCAAGAATAATAACAATATGAACAATATGAGATGTCAGTCATCCCCGGAACCCTACAGTGAACCGTATCTCAGCTGCGCAACCTATATCTTAGGTCCACCCAAAATACAGACGCTATCTTCTCCATCAATTTTTTCAATCCCGATGTAAGTTGTCTATTATAGTATTATTTAGAACAATTAATATCTATAGTATTTCGATTACTGGGATGATACGGTGATAGTAACAATATCAATGATGTAATAATAACAATGTTGACAATATTATCGTATAAATGGTAGAACAATGGAACAATACATGTGTTACGGTCTGACAATATTTTCCCAGTAACTTTCAATAACATGAATACAATAACAAGCTTGAAACTGCTCAATAAATAGTCTCATCTAGAATTGATCAATATCTTATTCATCTGCACTAAGATATAATAATAACTGATCCATCAACTAATAGTCCCAATACAATCATCATGAACATCAAGTATCAATCCGTGTCGAAGTATCTGATATGGTAAACCATCACCTCAATAAATCAATAACCAGCTATCTCATTCCTGTCGGTTTACTCTAATCCTTTATATTATCAGTATATCCATCTTCTAGTCACTAGTATATCAGAGTCTCGCATAAACAGCCAGCTATGTCTAGTCATATCCTCATCATCGAATAACAGTAAGATCATTGATCAAGATCATCACACGTTCTCACTTCTATTCAAGGTCAATCACAATATCCAACATAAAGAATATACATCTCAGGTCAACTCCAAATCTAACCAAGTCCATACATAGTTCCAAATATCAAGGTAGATTCAGTCTTCAAGTAAAATAGCATCATATTCTATCAGTCCTCAATATTTAAAAAGATTTCTATCTAAATAATCATCAAATAATTACCTCATAATACTTTACATGAAATGTACCACTCATCCACAAACATGAACTAGGCTAATCACTCGGTCCAGTCAAGTCACAGTCAAAGATATACCATAAATAATTCTGAATCTGAAATAGTAAACAATCTATAATGAAATGATATAAGTGTTGGCCCAAAGGCCCATCACTCCAGTTTTGATAATGATTAACTCATGTAGTTATAGTACTAATGATCTTGTATTTAATTAGTCTCAGATATTTGATCAAGATCTTAGTAGGTGTTTAGCTTTAACAAAGGATTTCAAGTCAAGTTTGGAGCTAACACGTGTTGATTCAAGAACTTGTGCATCAAGATCACATCAAGTACTCAAGAGGAGTGTATCTCATTGGATCAAGGTTTTGGACCAAGTCAAGAAGGAGAAGAAGACTTTCAAGTGAAGACCTTTAAGAGAAGACTTGTGTCTAGATTGTTTTTTAGTAAGATTTTGTGTTTAAATAAAATGTAAAGAATAGATTAGTTGGTGGATTGCTCAAGTATCATATACACTCATAGAAAAGATTTAGATGTGTTTTCATAAAAGAGTTTTCATTTGAAAAAATGCTGTTTTGAATTTTAAGCCTCAAAGTATACATATGTTTTACCAAAACTTTATTTAGAGCTTAATGTCAAAAACATAGATATTTCATCATATATATGTAGTGGATCATATCCATACACACTAAGCTTTAAAAGTGTTTAAAATATCTTGTTTTTATATTTGGAGAAGTTTTGGAAAAATCGGTTTTCAATTTAGAAAAATCATTTTGAAAAAATACAGATTTTTGTTTAAGACAAAACTTCCATATTACAGAAATAGATCAAAATGTTTATAACATGTTTTAATTTTTACTCACACATGTTTGTATATCAAATTATATTACTGAACTTATTTTTGTAGATTTTTAGAGAATTTATGGGATTTTATTGAAGGTAAAAAGCCAAGTTTTTAATCCCTGAAATTGCTGTTTCTGACCTTCTGCTGGTCGACCGGCCGGTCGACCACAGCAGAAGTCGGTCGACCGGTCGGTTGATCGATGTGCACAGACGTGCACAGCTTTGGGCCGGTCGACCGCCAGAGAGCCTCTGCTCTCTGGAAATGGCCCGGTCGACCGCTGGGTCATTGACCAGTTTGCGGTACCGATCTGCCCAACGGTCAAAAATTCGACCATTGGCAGTTGACCGGGCGGTCGACCGTCAGCAGTCTGAACTGCTGAGTTGGCCTCCAACGGTCATATTTTGGATCCCTATAAAAGAGGCTTCCCTTGGGTTGTTTTAGATAAGATTTGAAGTGGCATCTTTTAGTGTTTATCTTCACTTGTTTAAGAGCCAATATTTCCATATCAAGGAGAGTTTTTTAAAGAGTTGTTTTCTTTCAAAGCAATCTCTTTTTATTTTTTCCACCAAACTAATTTTATTTTTCAAAGAATTATTTCCTTTACAAAGATCATTTAATTTTAAAGATAAGGAAATATTCTCCTTTTTTAAGAAATCATTTTCTTTTTAAAACACATGCAAGTTTATTTTGAAATGAATCTTTTTCTACCAAAATGAAATCATATTTATTTTTCAGCTCCTTATTATCCTTTTTAAGCATGTCATATTTTTCAAGGAGTTGTTGACAAAAAGATGCAAGCTCATCATATGACATATCAACATCTTCATCTAGCTCAGATTCGGAGTTTACCTCAAGGGGTTATCCCCTTGGGTAGCATATGTTGAAAGCATCATTTCCATCATCTGAGTCGCTCCCCGCATAATATTGCTTTTGTTCGCCAAGGGAGACTATAGTATTCCAAACTACAAAATCCGAATCAAAATTAGCAATCCTAGATAAATATTCATCATTTAGGGTACTCTTCAAAGCAGGAAATATCTATGTTTTTGACATTAAGCTCTAAATAAAGTTTTGGTAAAACATATGTATACTTTGAGGCTTAAAAACCAAAATGGTATTTTTTTTAAAATGAAAACTCTTTTATGAAAACACATCTAAATCTTTTGTGTGAGTGTATATGATATTTGAGCAATCCACCAACTAATCTATCCTTTACATTTTATCTAAAAACAAAATATTACTAAAAAATAAACCTAGACACAAGTCTTCTCTTGAAGGTCTTCACTTGAAAGTCTTCTTCTCCTTCTTGACTTGGTCCAAAATCTTGATCCAATGAGCTAGACTCCTCTTGAGTACTTGATGTGGTCTTGATGTACAAGCTCTTGAATTAACACGTGTTAGCTCCAAAACTTGACTTGAAATCCTTTGTTGAAGCTAAACACCTACTAAGATCTTGATCAAATATCTGAGACTAATTAAACACAAGATCATTAGTACTATAACTATATGAGTTAATCATCATCAAAACTAGAGTGATGGGCCTTTAGGCCAAGGGCCTTTGGGCCAACAATCTCCCCCTTTTTGATGATGACAAAACTCATGGAATTATATATGCATGGATTAAACTCAAGCTTCATAGAAGCTCCCCCTCAACTCATGCATAACAAATAAACAAATAGATATTGCAATGAAGTGCATAAACTAGACAAATATATATGCATAAATAAGGTGAAAGAAACAAAAATCCTTTTCCCAATCAAAAACCTTCTCCCCCTTTTTTTGGATAAACTTTCAAAATCATTTTTCAAAAGCAGAAGGCTCTGATACCAATTGAAATCACCGAGAGGGGGATGAATAGGTGACTAGCTAATCTAATGATGAATTAATGTGGAATTAAAACTATTTATGCAAATTAAAAACTATTATGCATAACACACCAAGTATAACACAAGAGTGTAATCGGATTCCCCGTGAAGGGCTCTGGACTATCTCCTCCTTTTGGATACTTTCAAAATCAATCTCCCCATTTTGTAAAAACATAAAATGCATAAACTCAATATATGCAAAAACTCAAATATGCAATATAAACTCAAAATCATTCTCCCCCTTTTTGTCAATCATCAACAAAAGGGTGAAAAATAAATCATCAAAAAGAATATATATGCGATATACATTCATGAAGAGGAAGACGCTAAGTTAGCTTCCCTGCATACATGCATTGCATGAAGAAGGGATGACAAACCCTAACTCACATAAAGCATAATATACAATGCATAAGTGGAGATGTGAAGCTCCCCCTACACATGTGTATCACATAAAAAAGAGATGTCAAGCTCCTCAATATAAGATACACTCAACATGATCTATATGTAGAAGAGATGTTATGCTCCCCTTGCATATAGGCAATACATATCAAAATATTTTAAAATATCACAAGATTTTTTATATCATTTGAAATAGAAAATTTTTGATACCAAATGAAATTGAAACATGTGTAAATTTTAATACCAATGAAAGAAAAGTATTTTATATTTTGATATCAAATGAAATATATGATAATTTTGATACCAAAAACATTTGTGATACCAAATTAAAATTTAAACCCAATTGAAAATTGGAACATATTGATACCAATTGAAATATATTGTAAATTTTGATATTAATAAACATACCAATTGAAAATAATGCATAAGCTTATTTAAATACGAAATGAGATATTAATTTGAAATCAAGATTTAAGTCAAGCTTAGCATAAATATAATTTGTGCTTTAAACATGTAATGATCTTGTAAATCAAGCAAAATCAAATTATATACATGTATGAAAGTGAAAGTACCAATAGAAATTGATATTCTTTAAAATATGAAGCATACATATATAGAAAACAAAAATATGAGTATACAAAAGAAAATATCAATTGAGATACCAATTGAAAATATGATGAGAATCAAGTGTATAATTCATAAAGATCCACCTTTTCATGCACATGATAAAAGATATTTAATAAGGCTCACAAGGCATGGTCGCCCATCCATCCGCCCTTTAGAGGGTTGGTAGGGGTTTTCAAAAGCAAGAGTTTGAAAATATTTTACAAAATTTGAAAACTCTACAAATTGAAGAATAACTAACTAGTTAAAAATAATTTTTAAAAAACTAGTTAAGATCCTTCAAACATGAAAACAAATCATGTGTATCTCATGAATTATACTAAATACACAAAAGATGACACTCGAAATCTATAAAGCTCAAAAGTGTTCATGAAACAAAGTCATAAATAAACAAAGAAATAATATGAGTGTACAATCATCATGTGAATAGCATATTCATGAAAATAGTCAATAAAGCTCAAAACAAACATGAATATCTTTTTATCAAACAAATATAAAAATCATAAAAATTTATTTTTCATTTAAAAACAAACTTCAAGGTATATGTATGATTTATCCAAAGCTAACAATATGCATATATATTCTAAACACAAAAGAGTCTATGATATATTTGTATGAAGGCAAGAGACTCAAGAATATATAAGTATATATATTAGTTTTAGACAAGCATAACATATACATGAAGTAAAAACATGAAAAATAGGCAAAACAAGTGTAAATGAGGAGCTGATCAAAACTAAGTCATACATGTACATTTAATGAGTACAAATGAGTAATAAAGTGCAAATATATAGGAATCAAATGTTGCGCACTACTTGTACAAGTATATACACAAGTTTTGACAAAAACTACATCTAAATAAGTATTCACCTCATGAAATATAAAACATGATTATTTTATCATAAAACTAAAACATGCCAAAAAATCATCAAATATAAAAGCATGTAAACTAGATGGAGTTTAGAGATAGTTACCAAAACACATGAACTATACTCCAAGTCTCCAAAACATAGTGGTCTGTCCACCAAAACTACCTTGATAGCGGAGCATCGATTTTGTATGTCCATCTAGCCCATGCATCCACCACCAAGGCACCAAGTCTCTCACGTCATGTGAGAGCCCACACCTACATCAAACACAAGAGGTGGGGACTTTGGTACCAATTTTCTTTTATGTCCACGGGGGTTAGTCTTATTCAGAACCCAAACATTGTTATTAGGAAAATTTAAAGAATTTACTCTATCATAACAAAATTTTGCTAAATGGCCTTTTGCGGCTGCAATGTGTACACTTGTACACTCTAGTATGCACATGTGAATGAGTGTGATCATGACGTGCAAAATGTGCATAAGTATGTTGAGGGTGATGTGCATGAACATGTGGAACTTATTTCTTTTGAAACAAGGTTTTCAATCTATTATGATTAAATGCACAATCGCTCAAAGTTGAGCTCAAGCAATCTATTCTATTTTTCAAAAATTTTATCTCATTTTTATCAATGGTAATAGCATGAAATGCATGATCAACAATCTTTTTCTTTTTAGAAAAATTTTCGTTTTCTTTTCAAATAATTTTTCTTTTCAAAGAGTTGTTTTCTTCCAAAGCAATCTCTTTTTATTTTTTCACCAAACTAATTTTATTTTTTAAAGAATTATTTCCTTCACAAAGATCATTTAAGTTTGAAGATAAGGAAATATTCTCCTTTTTCAAGAAATCATTTTCTTTTAAAACACATGCAAGTTTATTTTGAAATGAATATTTTTCTATCAAAATGGAATCATATTTATTTTTCAATTTCTTATTATTCTTTTTAAGCATGTCATATTTTTTAAGGAGTTGTTGATAAAAAGATGCAAGCTCATCATATGACATATCAACATCTTCATCTAGCTCGGATTCGGAGTTTACCTCAAGGGGGTTATCCCCTTAGGCCATGTAGCATATGTTGGAAGCATCACTTCTATCATCCGAATCGCTCCCCGCATAATATTGCTTTTGTTCGCTAAAGGAGCTGTAGTATTCCAAACTACAAAAACCGAATTAAAATTAGCAACCCTAGATAAATATTCATCATTTAGGGTACTCTTCAAAGCATGAATGGCTTTTGCATTAGCCTCTAAATGTTTGCCATTTAAACAATATGAATTTTTAATAGTGACAAAGTAAACATGAATGCCTAAGGCTTTGAGGTACAAGGACATCTTAACTTTTCAAGTTTGGATGTTAAGAATGTTAAAAGTGGGAGGTGACATGAAATCCATATGTGTTTAAATAAATATTGTAATTAGCTATAAAGAAGGATCTTTAACTCAAGGTTGTTAGACCCAAATCAAGAGCACGAGGCTCTGATACCAATTGTAATCACCTAGAGGGGGTGAATAGGTGACTAGCTAATCTAATAGTGAATTAATGCGGAATTAAAATTATTTATGCAAACGAAAAAATATTATGCACAATACAATAAGTATAACACAAGAGTGTAGCCGGATTCCCCGTGAAGGGCTCTGGACTATCTCCTCCTTTTTGTCAAATCATTAAGCAAAACATATATGCATAAAACAAGGAGATAAACATGCATAAAGCTCAATATATGCAAAAAAACTCAAATATGCATATATAAACTCAAAATCATTTGTTGGCCCAAAGGCCCATCACTCTACTTTTGATGATGATTAACTCATGTAGTTATAGTACTAATGATCTTGTGTTTAATTAGTCTCAGATATTTGATCAAGATCTTAGTAGGTGTTTAGCTTCAACAAAGGATTTCAAGTCAAGTTTTGGAGCTAGCACATGTTGATTCAAGTCTATAATGAAATGATATAAGTCTAATATAAGTCTCATATAAGTCTATAACGAAATGGTAAACAATCTATAATGAAATGATTTAAGTCTAATGTCTCAATGTCAAAAATGCAAGGTCCATATACATCTGATGCTCAAATATAAACTAATTCAGCCAATCAATAGATTGAATCCAGTCACAGTCTAAGATCTTCCGATACTAGGCCTAAGCCAACAGCGACAAACTACCAACACATGAAATGACACTGATACAAACTCATATCAACTACACAAATATGGTAAACACTCATTGATACCTCATGAAGTGATACAGGTAATCACACTGTTATAATACATCAAATAGTCACATGAAAAGATAAAAGTAGAACAAATACATATTGACAACTGTAAAATAGGAAACAAGACAAAAGCAAACACTCACATGAAATGATGTGGTTTTGGAACCGAATCACTGTCTGGTCTTCACTGCACGAACCGATACGGATCTCTGGATCATCCATGGGTCGGTCTGTGAATCACCAATGTGTCGGGTCCATAACGAACATAAATCTAGATCGGGTCTGGGTCTTCTATTATCGGGTTCGGAGCGCACAAACAGGTCTGCATCGTTGTAACATATAACCAAACACATATAGCCACACGCACACCCCCCTACACACACACATATACACACGAGTATATACATACAAACATAATCATGCATTCACCCAGGTATACACAATACTCACACACTTATAATCATGCATACATTTATATGTACATACATACATACTCTTACATAAACATATACAACAAACATGCACACCTCTATGCACATGTAACATATATCCACAAATGTACCATCATATAATAATTTATGCACACCCAATCACAAATGACACATACATAAATACATACATAATAACATAGAAATAGAGAGGAAGAGAGCGCACACTCATGGTGCAGGATGAGATATGGCCGAGAGAAGGCCGTGGCAGAGCTCGCTGGATGAAGCGGAGCTCGCGGAGGGGGAGAAACTCACAGCTGGCCATGGAGAGTTCGATGACAGAGGAGGCGGAGACCACGAGGATGTCGGGGTGTCACGAGCTACCGTCGGGGTCTCGCTAGAGAAGAAAGAGGAGGTCGTATGGTGGGTTGGGGCTGCCAGCAAAGGAAGGAGGAGAAGATTTGGTTAGGGTTCTTGTTTAATATTAGATGTTTATATAAGAGATGTTAATTGGATACGATTATATAGTAAGGATTAGGATAATTTAAAATTAGATGATTAAAATTAGGAGATAATGAGATATTAGGTTAGACAGAATTTTTATTTAATTAAGATAACTATATAATTTAGTAGTTAGGATTACGAGGATTGGGTTGGTTAAGATTTAGATTTGATGGATAGGATTAGATAGGATTAAATATAGGGAGAAAGAGATATAGGGTTAGTGATTAGGTAGTTAAGATATAGAATTACATAGTTAGGATTTAAGATTTAGTTGATAGGATAAGGATTAAAATAGTTTAAAGATTAGTTAGGATTTTATTTTGAAGTAGAATTAGTTGAGATTTGATTTTGAAAATAGGATGTAGATTTGGGTAAGTTAGAATTAAATATGATTTTTGTTAGGATTTAGATTTGAGATAAGATTAAAATTAGATATTGGGCAATAGGTTTTGGTTTGGTTTTGGCTCAAATAAAAGAAAATAGAAGGAATAAAAATAGGCTCATGGCATGGGCCATGGAAAAATAAAAGAAAGATAGGAAATGGATATGGGCTAATGGGTAAAGGTAAAGAATATAGAAATGGGTACTTGAGTTTGGATTGGGCTTAAGATAAAGAATAAGAAAATGAAAGAAAAATGAAGAGAATAATAGGGGGCAAGAAGTGAGCTTGTCTAAGAATAATACACAAAATAAATATCAATAATATTAATAATAAGAATAATAACAATAATACACAAAGATTTAATAATAACAATAATAATAATTACCAATAGTAATAACCACAATAATAATACATAACAACAATAATAATTAACACAAAATACATGTAATAAAAAATATTATCATTCATTATTAAATCTTGTATTTAAAAAATAGAGGTATTATATTCTACCCACCTTATAAAATTTCGTCCTCGAAATTTCAATAAAGTAGAGAATGATAAAAATCAAGTTAAAAGAGAAGATAAATCTTTCAAGTCACTCCTCACTGTATCATGGGCCCACCACACTTCCGCTGCGTGCTCTGATATCTACTACCAGCTTTAAAATAGAGTAACCAATTCCAAGAGATAGATCAGAAAATAGAATCGACAAGAAGAATAGGAATCAAGATGGAACCAAGATTACTCTAGAAGAAGAGATGCAATCAGAGAGATCGAAAGATCAAAGAGATGGATTTTCAAAGGAGGACAGTCAATTCCAAGTGGAGTCAATATTATTGTACGGATAATATATGTATATTGCAGTGTAACTATAACTTGTTTCAAGTTACCGGTATGAACTAGGTCCTTTTTGAGTAAACCTGGCTCTGATACCAAGAAAACTCTGTCACACCCCGCTTCTCAAAATACATGAAAACAGAGTCACAACGAGAGTCGGCTACGTATATACGTGAGGAGAATATCCCACGTATACATGCTAAGCCTAAAGTAATTCGAATAAGCTATAAAAATCTACTAAAATGAATCATGATCACTGTAATATCACATATAAGCATCTACACATGATAACATATAAATAAGGAAAGGAATAATAACTGATAGCAAAGCATAGAGGATCAGGAAAACTACAGAATCAATAGGAATGAAAAGAAAGACAATACAAGAGTGTATAGAGGAAAACTCCAGTTCCTCGCAACATGTCTGGTCTCAATCGAACACCTGATCAATAACATGAAACATTCAGTACCTGACGTGCAAATTCAGGGTCATCAGGAAGCGACCAAATGAGTGTGTAAGAAAAAGAAAGGTGCCCGTGCATATAAACAGCGTGTACATAACGATAAAAAGTATTGGAATAATACAGATATAACATATGAAATATGAATATAGAGCAATAAAGTCAGTCAATAAAGAAATCAAATGTCAAATCAGGTCAGGTGTCTATCACAGTCTACACATACATACACACATATATATACATATATATACATATATTATACACACGCGCGCACACACACACACACACATACATACATACATACATACATACATACAAACATACACACACACACACACACACACACACACATATATATATATATATATATATATATATATCATATGAGAAGAATAAGTCATGTTAGGGTCTAGTGTACAATCAGGTGTCTATCATAACATGTATATATCTATGTTCTGTCTGTAATATCAATATAATATTTCAGTTTTGTTATCAATTATGTCAGCGAACCCCAATTGCCACCTGTAATAGATGCATCTTATACTACGCCTATCACACGTGTCAATCGAAGTCCTATGTTATTGAAATCAGTAGAAGACACATTGTCCATGCTTTAGGTGGGTTCCGTACATACCTGGAATCACAACCCAATTACCTCGCTGAACCAGATCTTACCATTAGGTAGTCAATAACAATAATAATATGAATAATATGAGATGTCAGTCATCCCCCGAAACTCTGCAGTGGAACCGTATCTCACATGCGTAAGCTGTATTCTAGGCTCATCCAAAATATAGACGCTATCTCCATCAATTTTCTCAATCCCGGTGTAAGTTGTCTATTATATTGTTATTTTGAACAATCAATATCCATGTTATTTTGATTACTGGGACGATATGGTGACAGTAACAATATCAATGATGTAATAATAACAATATGGACAATATTACCGTATAAACGGTAGAACAAAGGAATAATACATGTGTTACGGTCTGACAATATTTTTCCAGTAACTTTCAATAACATGAATACAATAACAAGCCTGAATACTGCTCAATAGATAGTCTCATCTAGAATTGATCAATATCTCATTCATCTGCACTAAGATACAATAGTAACTGATCCATCAACCAATAGTCCCAATACAATCATCATGAACATCAAGTATAAATCCATGTCGAAGTATATGATATGGTAAACCATCACCTTAATAAATCAATAACCAGCTATCTCATTCCTGTCAGTTTATTCTAATCCTTTATATTATCAATATATCCATCTTCTAGTCACCAGTATATCAAAGTCTCGCATAAACAGTCAGCTATGTCTAGTCATATTCTCACCATCGAATAACAGTAAGATCATCGATCCAGATCATCACACGTTCTTACTTCTATTCAAGGTCAATCACAATATCTAACATAAAGAATATACATCTCAGGTCAACTTTAAATCTAATTAAGTCCGTACATAGTTCAAAGCATCAAGGTAGATTCAGTCTTCTAGTAAAATAGCATTATATTCTATCAGTCCTCAATATTTAAAAAGATTCCTATCTAAATAATCACCGAACAATTGCCTCATAATACTTTACATGAAATGTACCACTCATCCACAAATATGAACTAGGCTAATCACTAGGTCCAGTCAAGTCACAGTCAAAGATATACTATAAATAATCATGAATCCGAAATGGTAAATAATCTATAATGAAATGATATATGTCTAAATCTTAATGTCATAATACAAGGTCTATATACATCTGATGCTCAAATATAAATTAATCCAGCCAATTAATAGATTGAATCCAGTCACGGTCTAAGGTCTTCTAATATTAGGTTTAAGCCAACAGCGACAAACTACCAACACATGAAATGACGCTGATACAAGCTCATATTAACTACACAAATATGGTAAACAATCACTGATACCTCATGAATTGATACAGGTAATCACACTGTTATAATACATCAAATAGTCACATGAAAAGATAAAAGTAGAACAAATATATATATATATATATATTGACAATGGTAAATAAAGAAATAAGCCAAAAGCAAACACTCACATGAAATGATGCGGTTTTGGAACCGAATCACTGTCTGGTCTTCACTGCACGAACCGATACGGATCTCCGGATCATCTATGGGTCTGTCTGTGAATCGCCAGTGTATCGGGTCACTAACGAACATAAATCCAGATCGGGTCTAGGTCTTCTGTTACTGGGTTTGGAGCGCACAAACAGGTCTGCATCGCTGTAACACATAACCAAACACATATAGCCACATGAACACACCCCTACACACACGCATGTGCTAGTGTATACATACAAACACATAATCATGCATACACCCTGGCATACACAATACTCACAAACTTATAATCATGCATATATTTATACATACATACACACTCTTACATAAACATATACAATAAATATGCACACCCGTAACACATATCCACAAATGTACTATAACATAATAATTTATGCACACCCAATCACAAATGACACATACATAAATACATACATTATAACATAAAAATAGAGAGGAAGAGATGGCACACTCACGGTGCAGGAGGCGATATGGCGGGGAGAAGGCTGCGATGGAGCTCGCTGGAGGAGGCAAAAGCCGCGGAGGGGGAGAAACTCTCGGCCGGCCATGGAGAGTTCGCGACAGAGGAGGCGGAGGCCGCGAGGATGTCGGGGTGTCACGAGCTACCGTCAGAGTTTCGCTGGAGAAGAAAGAGGAGGTCGTATGGTGGATTGGGGCTGCAAGCAAAGGAAGGAGGAGAAGATTTGGTTAGGGTTTTAGTTTAGAATTAGATGTTTATATAGGAGATGTTAATTGGTTATGATTATATAGTTAGAATTAGGATAATTTAAGATTAGATGGTTAGGATTATGAGATAATGAGAGATTAGGTTAGTTAGGATTTTTATTTAATTAAGATAACTATAGAATTTAGTAGTTAGGATTATGAGGATTGGGTTAGTTAAGATTTAGATTTGATGGATAGGATTAAATAAATATAGGGAGAAAGAGATATAGCGTTAGTGATTACGTAGTTAAGATATAGAATTACATAATTAGGATTTAGGATTTAGTTGATAGGATAAGGATTAAAATAGTTTAAAGATTAGTTAGGATTTTATTTTGAAATAGAATTAGTTGAGATAGTGATTTTGAAAATAGGATGTATATTTGGGTAAGTTAGAATTAGATATGATTTTTGTTAGGATTTGGATTTGAGATAAAGATTAAAATTAGGTATTGGGTAATAGTTTATGATTTGTTTTGACTCAAACAAAAGAAAAATAGAAGGAAGGGAAATGGGCTCATGGCATGGGCCAAGGAAAAATAAAAGAAAGATAGAAAATGGATATAGGCTAATGGGTAAAGGTAAAGAATATGAGATTGAGTGGATTAGGCTTAGGATAAAGAATAAGAAAATGAAGAGAAAAATGAAGAGAAAAATAGGGGGCAAGAAGTGAGCTTGTCTAAGAATAATACACAAAATAAATATCAATAATATTAATAATAAGAATTATTACAATAATAGACAAAGATATTTAACAATAACAATAATAATAATTTCCAATAGTAATAACCATAATAATAATACATAACAACAATAATAATTAACACAAAATACATGCAATAAAAAATATTATTATTCATTATTAAATCTTGTATTTAAAAATAGAGGTATTGCAATTATGTAATTATCAATTTACAAGAATAGTAGGAGCAGGTCAGGTTCAAGAATTTAGGAGTACAAGAGTACATGAGTAATAGAGATGCAGGTCACTGTATATAAAATAGGATAACAGTTATAGGTTTCCTGTAATATGATAATTACAAGTCAAGAGTTAAGCATGGCAGGTGACAAGTGATAATATACAAATATCAGATAATCGCATGTGGGTGTCAGGTGATAACAAGCAGGTGACATGTTTCAGATAATAGCATGACAAGTAGTAACAAGCAGAATTCAGGTGATCTACATAGTGAGTAATAATATGTCAAGTGATTAGCACGATAGATATCAACTATCGTGTGTCACAATACAGAAAAATGGTACCGATATAGGAGATCAATACAAATACAAGAACGGTACCGATACAGGGGATCGGTGCGAATACAGGAAAAAAATATAGTTTTGAAAAACAATATAAGTAATGGTTTCAAACTCTTCACAATCATCAATAAAAGAATTGATTAAACTATCAAGTAGGCAGGCGACTAAACAAGCAAGCGAACATCCAAGCGAAGCTAAATAAGGTAGAGCGAAGCAAATGTACAACAACAGATGCTATCATGCTCGGCGTGGTTATGCTCGCGGCATATCTAAACACACATGGCAAAGCATGCATATGAACACTATGTTACCACTTGTGGCGATGCCATGCTCACGAGGAAACTACACTCGGATAGAGTTAGCGGTAAAGTACTGACGCTAGGTCCTCCTATCAGCTGTAGCATAAAAGTGCAGAGGACTTTAATGAACCTTAGAGAGGTTAAACCCGGAGGCTATAGTATAGAACTCCGAAGCATTTAAGCCCGGAGGCTGAGTATATACCTGCAGGAGATGTTAAAACCAAACAACATGCATGCATATGTAGATAACAAGCAAGAGAATCGCCAAGCGATTAAGCCCAGAGGCTGAGCAAGTAGGTGAATAGCTAGACCATGCATGACGAGGCTACGTAATTAAGCTCGGCTCGTAGACACACGTGAAAGTACACCTAGAGGGGGGTGAATAGGTGTATGGCTAATCTAATGACAAATAATGCAGAATTAAAACTTAATAGAAACACACTTAGTGTAACTAAAGAGTGTAGCCGAATTCTGAGTGAAGGGCTCTGGACTATCTCCTCTAAATTCCTCTAAATAAGAGTTGAGGTGCTATATGAAGTTCTCTTGGTTCAACATAAGTGAGGCACACAAACAAACAATACCAAGCATATAAGATGATATGAACAATATGAATCAATGCAAGGCATAATATAAGAGAGAGAGAGAGAGTTAGAGATAGTGGATCAAACGCAAACACAAAGATATGTTTCGAGATTCGAGCACCCAGCTCTACATCCCCACCTTCACACAGAAGGATTTCCACTACAACGTCCACACAGGACTTCCCACATAGGGAACCTCCACTGAGGATTTGGGTAATACAAATTGGGAGTATACAACTCCTCTCTCCAACAATACAACCTCTACACAAGAGGCAAGGCACAACACAAATCACCTCTACACTTAGAGGGATGGGCACTTAGCCAAATAACTATCAACCTCACATAAGAGGGATAAGGCTCAAACCCACAACTCCAACAATCACCGCTTCACTAAGAGGGATACCAACACAGCTTCCATAATCACCTCTCACTAGAGGGATATCAACACAATCATATTTCACTAGAGGGATATCATAAAGTATGGAAGAATTACAGCTCTTGGTGGTATCAACAATCACAAACCAATTTTCTCACTAAAACAAGATCCTAATAGATAGGATAGATATGATAGCTCAAGTGTGAGAATATAAAGAGTTTGGAAATAAAAATATAAAGAAAAACTCTTGAGAAAAATTCTAGACTAAAATATAAATGAAGATTAAAATAACTCCCAAAGACTTCTCCTTTTCTTGATTTTTCCAACCCTTTAGAAACAAAAAAAGATCAAATCTTTTAGGATAAAAACTCTTTCAAAAACTTGCTAAAAGATTAAAAATTTTGCTCTTAAAATTCTTGTATAAAACTAGCTCAAATGAGGGGTATAAATAGCCCCAAACAAATTCTGCCCGTTGGCAGCAGCAAAGGTCAGAAATGACCTTATAGTCGGCCGCTCGGTCGACCGGCCAATGGTCATTTTTATGACCGTTGTGCCACCGGTCGACCCGTCCGGACCTAGAAACAGAGAGTAACGGCTCTCTGGCCATCGACCGCCTGGTCGACCAGGGCCATTTCCAGAGAGCAGAGCTCTCTGGACGGTCGACCGCCCGGTCGACCGGCCCACCAGCACAAGCTGGCCTGCATGCTTGTGCACGTCGGTCGACCGGACCGGTCGACCGACTTCTGCAGTGGTCGACCGTCCGGTCGACCGTCAGAAGGCCCGACTGGCATATTAAGGGATTTAAAAACTTGACTTTTTATTATCAAATAAATCCCATAAAATCACATAAATTTCATAAAAATAAGTTCTTGTTATATCTTTGAAATATAAATATGCGTGGCTAAAATTCAACACATATTGTAAACAATTTGAACCATTTTTGTGATATTGAAATTTTGCTTAAATACAAAACGGTATTTTTTAAAAACCAAACTTTGAAATGGAAATCCGATTTTTCTAAAAGACATGTAAATACAAAAACATTATATTGAAATAACTTTGAAGCATATTGTATATGGATAAAATTCAATATACATGAAAGATTTTATATCTATGTTTTTGACATGAAATCCAATATCGGTTAAACCGAAAACCAAAAACCAATAAATTTAAACTTAAAACTTGTGTGTATGTGAACTTGAGCATATCAACACTATCTAATCTTTACAATGATCTAAGCATTCTAAACTAAATACAATACCGAGATCTTTTTGTAGAACTCCTCCAAGTAGACTCGATCCAAATACGATTCAATGAGCTTGTCTCCAACCGAGTGCTAGATGCGATCTTGACGCTCGAGCTCTTAAATCAACATGTGAAGGCTCCAAAATACCTTTGTTGAAACTAATCACCTACTAATAACTTGATCAAATATCTGAAACTAAATATCACGAGATTATTAGTAAATTTTAACTACATGAGTTAATCATCATCAAAACTAGAGTGAAGAGCCTCTGGGCCAACAATCTCCCCCTTTTTGATGATGAAAAAACTCATGGAGTTATATATGCATGAATTAAAGTTAAGCTTCATAGAAGTTTTCCCTTAACTCATGAATAATAATAAACATAAAGATATGCAATGAATGCTCAACATAAACAAGCATAAACATGCATAAATAAACATGTATATAAACTTGCATGATATCAATTGCTCTTATACCAATTGTAAAAACACACCAATTGTAAAAGTAAATAAAAATAAATATGCATAAACTAACCATGCATAACATGCATATATAAATCTCCAAATATCTCTCCCCCTTTTTGTCAATTCATTAACAAAGGGGTACAAACAATAAAGGGCATAAATAATATTTTTCTCCCTTTTTGCATAAATCAAACAATAAAGGTATATATGTTGTATACATTCATGAAGAGGAGAGACCTAAAGTTAACTTCCCTTTGCATACATGCATTTATATGAAAAGAGATGACTAAACTCTAACCATATAAAGCATAATATATTATGTATAACTGGAGATGTGAAGCTCCCTCTACACACGTGTACAACATACCAAAGAAAGGTTAATCACTTCAATATGAAATACACTCAATATGAATATATATATATATATATATATATATATATATATATATATATATATATATATATATATATATATATATATATAGAAGATGTTAAGCTTCCCTTGCATATAAGTAATAAATAGCAAAACATTATGATACCAAATTATGGTACCAATAGAAACTACAAAAATTTTTAAAGTACCAAAAGATACCAATTGAAAACATCTTGTAAAGTTTTGATATCAATAGAGAATGAAACATTGCGTGTTTTTGATACCAATTGAAACAAATATATATTGTAAATATAAATACCAATTGTAAATATTAGTACCATTTGGAAATATTGTATAATTTTGATACCAAATGTAAGAATATATATATATATATATATATATATATATATATATATATATATATATATATATATATATATATATATATATATATATATATATATATATATATATATTATAAGTATTGATACCAAATGAAAATAAAAACATTTTTCAATTTCAATATCCAAACCAATTTCAATAAATTTGGTTTTTACTTTCATTTTAGGCAAACACAATTCACTTCAATAAAGATACCAATATAAAATGAAGTATGATACTAATTGAAAAATATAAACTAATCCTTTTTGGTCAAAACACAAAAATCATTTTGCAATAGAGATACCAAATAGAGAATAATACCAATTTAATATTCTTAATACCAATATTGAAAAATGAAACATATATCAATTGAAAATATTTTTCATTAGGAGCGTAGGAAACCAATTGAAAACTAAGATATCAATTAACAAATATCATTTTTCAACATAAAGAGTGGGAGTAAGATCTCAATTGTGAACAAAATCGATCTAAAGGTAAAACATGAATTTTCTCTCCCTTTATGATATACTAATGAAAACGATGCATAAGCTTATATGAGATATCAATTGAAAAATAATTGTCATTAAAGATTAAATCAAGCTTAGCATAACAAAATTTGTGCTCTAAGATATAAAGATATCGTAAGCACAATCAAAATACACATATATGTATGAAAAATTAAATACCAATCGAAATTGATACTATTTGAAGTTGAAGCATACATATATATAGAAACAAATATGAGTATAAAAATTAAATATCAATTGTGATACCAATTGAAAATACAATGAGGATCAAGTGTATAACTCATAAAGACCTCCCTTTCATGCACATGTTTAAATAGATTTTCAATATGAGCATATAAGGCTTGGTCGCCCATCCAACTACCCATTAATGGAAGGGGTTTTCATAAATAAGATTGGAAAATAATTTTGAGCATAATTGAAAACACTACTAAATAAAGAATAACGCAACTAGTTTTATGATAATCTTGAAAACTAGCACGAAATCCTTCAAGTAAGGAATAAAATAATAACATATCCATGAAAACATGAAGATCATACAATCATCAACACTCAAATAGGAATAAAGCTCATATAATCTCATGAAAACAAATCATGAGTAAACAACAAATATAGTGTGTAAAAAATTATATAATCAACAAAAGTCATGAAATAAGGTAACAATGCTCATATGAAATTCCTTCTCAAAAACATGAAAAATATGAAAATTTAATTTTCATTAAAACAATACCAACTTCAATGCATATGTATGTGTTGTCTAAATCTAAAGGTATACATACACATCTCTAAAAACAAATGAGTCCAAAAAAAAATATGCATGAAACGCAAAATGACTTAAGGTTATACAAGTATACCCAATAGTTTTAGATAAAATTTTCTGATACATGAAGGTAAACATATGAAAACATGTCCAAAAATAGGGAAAACAAGTTGAAATGCATTAATCATCAAAACTAGGCTATACTAGTACATCTAATGAGTACAAATGAGCAATCAAGTACAAATATATAATAATCTATTTGTGGCTCACTAGTTGTATAAGTATATACACAAGTTTTAATGAAGGCTACATCTAAACATGTAATCAAAACATGAAGTGCAAAAATTATAAATCCAAAACCAATTGATCATTATGACAAATGCACATGTTTTAGAGTTATGATATACAACATAGCTAAACTGAGGTGAGAACACAAAAAAAATATAGATTCATATAAATATGAGTGTATCTCAAATACTAATCATGTATATCACAAGTCTAATTATCATGGCATATGGCATAATGAGCATGACATGTTGAAAATGAATAATCTAAAGCATGTAAACATAAATGAGAGTAAGAGATAGTTACCAAAACTAAGAGGGTACATCTCTATGTCTTCAAACCATGGTGGTCCTCCCACCGAACTCCCCTTGAAAGTGATGCATCCAAAATAGTCACCGTTTAGCTCGGAACGCATACACCTCAAGGCACCAATGCATCTCACATCATGTGAGAGCCCACACCTACATCAAAAATAAGAGTGACTTTTTGTACCCATACTCTTTTGGGTCCATGAGGGTTAGCACCTTTCCTAACCCAAATAAATTATTTGCAAAATTTGAATCATGTATCCTATCATAACAAAATTTTGCAAGGTAGCCCTTACGTCCACAATGTGTACAAGTGTACACATGAGCATACATGGTGTTATGTGTATGAACGTAGGAAGCATGTGTATGTCGTGGTTTGTGTGCATGCATAGGTGGAACTTGTTTCTTTCGAAACATAGATTCCAATCGTGTGTGGTTCATAACGCATTGGCTCAAAGTAGAACCCAAACAATCAACACTCTTCTTTAAATTACAAATATCATTTTCAATCATGAAAGAAGAGGTGGAGCATGCAATAGGTATGCTAGATGATGAAGCTACATTAGCATGACAAACATGAGTATCTAAATCATTTTTCAAAGAAATATTTTCATTAGAAATTAAATCTAATTTCTTTGAAATAGAAATAATTTTGTTTTTCAAAGAATCATTTTCTTTTAAAACAAAAATAAGTTTTGGAGATAGAACTTTATTTTTCTTTAAAACTTCATCACAGTCATTTTTATTTTGTAAGATTTCATTTTCTTTTAGGGCAAGGTCAACTTGGGATTTCAATGAGTCACGTTCATTTGAAATCTCTTCCCTCTCTTGCAAAATAACATCAAGTTTAGAAAACAAATCCTCATTTTCTTCTTTTAAATTACGAGTTTTCTTTTTCAAGAGTTGGTATTTTTGCAAAAGTTTTCACAAACAATAGATAGTTCTTCATTCAATGAATCAGGATCAACATAATCATCACCTGAAGAACTAGTACTATCATCTAGTTGAGTGTCTGAGTTTACCTCAAGGGAGTCATTCCCTTGAACCATGTAGCAATGATGTTTGGATTCATCCTCACTAGATTCCTTCTCCACAATATTTGGCGTTTGAAGCTCAGGAGAGGTCAAAGTGTTCCACACTACAAAGAAGAATCACAATGAAAAATCGTACACAAATATTCTTTGTTAAGTGTGCTTCTAAGTGTCATTAAGGCTTGTGCATTGGCCTCTATATGCTTGCTATTATCAAGATAGGATTTCTTGGTAGCGGCAAGTAAAACATGCAAACCTAGGGTTTTAAGGTAAATGGACATCCTAGCTTTCCAAACAACAATGTTGGAAGTGTCATACATAGGAGAGGTCATGAAGTCCATGAGTGAGTGTAAACAAATAAGTGTGCAAATGCAAATACTAGATTAGCAACAAAGATCTTCTCCTAGGTGGTTAAACCTAATATCAAGAGCGTAGGCTCTAATACCAATTGAAAGTACACGTAGAGGGGGTGAATAGGTGTATGGCTAATCTAATGACAAATAATGCGAAATTAAAACTTAATAGCAACACACTTAGTGTAACTAAAGAGCGTAGCCGAATTCTCGGTGAAGGGCTCTGGACTATCTCTTTCAAATTCCTCTAAATAAGAGTTGAGGTGCTATATGAAGCTCTCTTGGTTCAACATAAGTGAGGCACTCAAACAAACAATATAAAGCATATAAGATGATATGAACAATATGAATCAATGCAAGGCATAATATAAGAGACAGAGAGTTAGAGATAATGGATCAAATACAAACACAAAGATATATTTCGAGGTTTGAGCACCCAGCTCTATGTCTCCGCCTTCACATAGAAGGATTTCCACTATATCATCCACACAGGACTTCCCACACAGGGAACCTCCACTGAGGATTTGGGTAATACAAACTAGGAGTATACAATTCCTCTCTCTAATAATACAACCTCTACACAAGAGGCAAGGCACAACACAAATCACCTCTACACTTAGAGGGATGAGCACTTAGCCAAATAACTATCAACCTCACACAAAAGGGA
The DNA here is from genome assembly GCA_038442645.1 of Agave tequilana. NCBI lineage: Eukaryota > Viridiplantae > Streptophyta > Magnoliopsida > Asparagales > Asparagaceae > Agave > Agave tequilana. Next base: position 100,300 of record JAVJIF010034664.1, read on the forward strand.
TAAGTCTCAAAGCCACGACTCCAACAATCACCTCTTCACTAAGAGGGATACGAACACAACTTCAAAATCACTTCTCACTAGAGGGATATCAACACAATCACCTCTCACTAGAGGGATATCTTAAAGTATGGAAGGTTTACAACTCTTGGTGATATCAACAACCACAAACCAATTTTCTCACTAAAACAAGATCTTAATAGATAAGATAGATATGATAGCTCAAGTGTGAGAATATAAAGAGTTTGAAAATCAAAATACAAAGAAAAACTCTTGAGAAAAATTCTAGATTGAAATATAAATGAAGATCAAAACAACTCCCAAAGACTTCTTCTTTTCTTAATTTTTTCAACCCTTTAAAAACAAATAAAGATCAAATCATTTAGCATAAAAACTCTTTCAAAAACTTGCTGAAAGATTGAAAATTTTGCTCTTAAAATTCTTATATAAAACCTGCTCAAATGAGGGGTATAAATAGCCCCAAACAAATTCTGCCCGTTGGCAGCAGCAAAGGTCAGAAATGACCTTCCGGTCGACTGCCCGGTCGACCGGCCAACGGTCTTTTTTATGACCGTTGTGCCACCGGTCGACCCGTCTGGACCTGGAAACAAAGAGCAACGGCTCTCTGACCGTCGACCGCCCGATCGACCGGAACTGGATACAGAGAGCAGAACTATATTCCGGTGGACCGGCCGGTGGACCGGGGCCATTTCCAGAGAGCATAGCTCTCTAGATGGTCGACCGCCTGGTAGATCGGCCCACCAGCCCAAGCTGGCATGCAGCTTTTGCATGTCGGTCGACCGGACCGGTCGACTGACTTCTGCAGCGGTCGACCGTCCGGTCGATCGGCAGAAAGCTAGTCCAGCATATTAAGAGATTTAAAAACTTGGCTTTTTATTATCAAATAAATCCTATAAAATCACATAAATTTCACAAAAATAAGTTCTTATTATATCTTTGAAATACAAATATGTGTGACTAAAATTCAACAGATATTATAAACAATTTGAACCATATTTGTGATATTGAAATTTTGCTTAAATACAAAATCGGTATTTTCCAAAAACCAAACTTTAAAATGGAAATCCGATTTTTCTAAAACACATGTAAATACAAAAACATGATATTGAAATAACTTTGAAGCATATTGTATATGGATAGAATCCAATATACATGAAAGATTTTATACTATGTATTTGACGTAAAATTCAATATCGGTTATACCGAAAACCAAAAACCAATAAATTTAAACTTAAAATTTGTGTGTATATGTGAACTAGAGCATATCAACACTATCTAATCTTTACAATGATCTAAGCATTCTAAACTAAACACAATATCGAGATCTTTTTGTAGAACTCCTTCTCCAAGTAGACTTAATCCAAACACGATCCAATGAGCTTGACTCCAACCGAGTGCTAGATGCGATCTTGATGCTCGAGCTCTTGAATCAACATGTGAAGAATCCAAAGCACCTTTGTTGATGTTAATCACCTACTAATAACTTGATCAAATATCTGAAATTAAATATCACAAGATTATTAGTAAACTATAACTACATGAGTTAATCATCATCAAAACTAGAGTGAAGGGCCTCTGGGCCAACAACACGGTACAGCTAGTAAAGCCCAGAAGGTGAGCAAGGTGGGAGCATAGCTAAGCCGTTCCTGACGGGCTCGGCTCGCAGACACACGACTTAGCTAGGTCTCAACAAAGTTAGAAAGCCTAGGGGGGTTTAAGTCTGAAAGCTGAAATAAAATCGCAAAGCGGTTAAGCCCGGAGGCTGAGTGAGAGCCTGAAGGCTAACGACCACGAAGGGTCGGCCACGCATGATAATAGAGCAGATGCACAGCAATATATATACAGGTATTAAAACTATACTATTACAAATATTCATCACATCGATACAGTACAACACCCTGGTACAATACATGTATCAACAGTATGCATGTACACACCTACACCAATACAAACACATCACACCAGTACAAATCTACATGTCCACGATACAGTTACAATATCACCAATACAGATACATATTACACATAATACAAATCACTTATCGAAACAGGGAAACCCAAAAGCGAGAACACTCGCCTAAAATCTCCAAAAAATGCCGCAAAATCTGAAATCCCAAGAATACGTGCACGCGTCACCAATATATAAAAAATATATATAGATAGAGAGAATTAGAAAAAGGAGAGAGAGGAGAGAGAAACAAGAGAGGTGAGAAGGGAGCCTACGACCTGGTTGTGGCTGTGGCTCGCGGCGAGGTGAGAGAGGAGAGAGGAAAATCAAAGAGAGAAATGAGAGATTGAGAGAGAGAGAAAGTTAAAGAAGAGAGAGAAGAAAGGAAAAAAGAAAAAAAAGGAGAGGGGGACTGCTCCTGCTCTCGCACAGGGCCCGGGGGCCCATGACCTGGCCATAGGCCTGACAGCGCCAGCCGCGCGCCGGCTAACCGAAGGAGGAGAAAGGGAGGAGTAGGGCTGTGGCGTTGGTAGTGGTGGTGGTGGTGAGAGTGTTAGATTTGGGTGGAGTTGATGAAGTTAAGTACAAATTGTGAAATTGAAAGATAAAAGAGGAGTAGAGGGATGTGGTGGTGGAGTAGGAGGTGGTGATTTGGGAGATGGTAGAGGAATTGGGTTGAGAAGATGGAAGTGGTGGTGGTTTTGAGAAGTTAAAGAAGAGTGTGGTGGGTTTTGGAGGATGAAGTGGTGGATGTCATGGAGATGAGGGTGATGGTGGTGGTTATGGAGGAGAAGAGATTTGATGGTGATAGTGTTGAGGAAGAAGAAGATGGAGAAGGTGGTGAAGGCGGTGTTACTAAAGGATATGAAGGGAAAGTTGGGGGAGGAGATGGGAGGCCGGAGCTAGCCGCTGCTGACCAGGGGGTCGCTGGGGAAGTCACCGACGCCGAGGGTGGAGGTGGCCGCAGTCCAAGAGGAGAGAGAAGAAGAGGTTAGAGGGAGGACTTTAATTAGAGAAAGAGAGAGATTTATGAGAGATTAGGGGGGAGAAAGAGGGATTTTAAAAGGCAGATGGAGGTTGATGTCGCGTTCAGGAGTTAGGGGGCCCACGTTGGTCTGAGACCTTCGTCAGCAAAAAACAAAGGGGGAGCCTCACGATGGGGGGAGAGAGAGTGGGTGTATGTATTTTGGGGGAGAATTGTGTAGAGGAGAAAAATAGAGAAAAGAAAAAAAAAGAAAAGAAAAAGGAAAGAAGAAAAGGAAAATGAGTGGAGGAGAAAATAGGTAAGGAAAGAAAAGAAAGAAAAAATATCTAGGCGAAAGCCTGAATTTGAGAAAACACCGAAAACTCTGAAAATGCCAGAAAATTAAAGTAACTTGAAAAAGTTTTCAAAAATTCTTAAAATTGAAAAATATTAGATTAAGGAGATGGTGAAATCAGAATTGAGAAATTCAATCTGGTTTTCAAATTAAAAATCCTGGAATCAGCCAGTGATACTAGTCGACACCAAATCCGGTCAAGTTCTGATAAATTCAAATAAATCTCCAAAAATAAAATAATGTAGAAAATATGATGAGAAATAATGTGAAAGTGGACTTTAAAGATTCTACTCTATCTGTAAACTAAGAAATCCAGGAATAGACCAGTGATACTACTCGATACCAATTTTGAAGATTTTGCAGAACAATTCGAAAAATTTTCAAAAAATCATGAAAAATCTAAAATATTGAAAAATGATGTTTGAAACTAAATCGATAAAATTAGATTATCGGAAGATCAAATCGAGTAGTACACTGGGATCTGGTCCCCAGTTCAGACTAAGGCTCACTCTGAATCTGAGAATCTGGATCCAATATGAAGCAGTGATATAAATAATCATAAAGAAAAAATAAATAATGAGAAAGTCAAAAGAATACGATCGAAAAATTAGAATACGTATCTGAGTACGTATTCCAGGAACAGGGTGTTATAATATTGGACCAATTGGTATGAGAAAATATTGATATCTACATGTTATTGTACACTGACATAAGTGTGTATGTGCAACGCTTGGATGTTTTAATCTTAATTTATTCCTAGTATTTTTAAACTTTTGATTATCCCGATGATGAGGATCGGTAACCCTTATATTGTTGAAAATTTATTTTTAGAATTTAATTATTAATTTATTGACTCTCCTTTTAAAAAGGGGGTTTGATTAATCCCAAGTTTGTGTGGCCCACTTATGTATTTAACATTAGAATGTTGGTATATATGGGTATTTCATCTAATTGGTTATCTTGAAATTGTAATTTAATACAGTTATATAAAGGTTAATGAAGATTAGAGAGGAAGATTAGGTGAGTGGAGTTTGTGAGAGTAGGCAGAGAGTTATGAGGTGAGGGAGATTATAGATATATAATTTTTTTAGAGAGAATTTCATCTCTCTCTCTTCTTCTTTCTCCCTGGCTCTCTTCTCTTTCTCATTTTCTCTGGCCGGCGGCCAAAGGCCGGCCAGGTGAGGCAGGCGTCACTGCAGTGATGGCCAGCGCATGGCGGCCTAGAGGGGAAGCAGCCCCATCCCTTCTCATCTCTCCTTCTCCCTATTGCTAAGTCTCTCCCCCCCTCTGTTGGGGTTTTGGCGGGCCGGCAGGCCAAGCTGCTGCCGGCGGCAACTGGGGGAGCGGCAGCAGCTCCCTCCCCTTTCTCTTTTTTCTCTCTCACCCTTGCTCTCCCTCTTTCTCGTACTGTGGCTGGCGGCGAGACTCCGGCGGCGCGGTGGAAAGGCGGCGAGACTCCGGCGGTGCGATGGCAAGTCGGCGAGGTGCCGACGGTGCATGGGTGCAGCAACAGCTCCCATTGCTGCTGTTGTTGCTTTGTAAAGAAGAGGAGAGAATATGTGGGTTGTTGGGTTTCAAACCCAAACCTGACCCATTATGAACCCGACCCAGAATTGTATATTAAAGGTAAATTTTCCATTTAGACCCCTGATGATCAAATAAATTATTTTAGGGCCATGAAAAAATTTACAAATTGCCTCTTGAATATTTTTAGTTATTATGTATTTTTTAACCCTGTATCTTATCTTGTATGTATTTGGATGATTTGTCGGCTATTCGGACTCTAATTCGCGTGATTCTAGAGCCGTTGGATTCGTGGAGATGAGAGTTAGTGCCTACAGTATTGGTTATATAATATTGAGTATTTAAAAGATCGACAAGACAAAGGGGTGGGTAAAATTTGTCCCCGATTTTAATAAAAAAGTTATGCTTCATGTAATTAATGCATGTTGAAATGATGATGATAATTAAGAGAATGTTAATGAATTTAGTATAGTAATGATACGTGTGTGGTAATGAATTTCATATTATATTGAAATGTGTGTGGTCATGTTAAGTGAATGGTAATGACTTGAATCATGAGTGATGAGTATTAATTTGGAATATGGCGTATATGTTTTCAGGTATTTACTCGGATAAAGAACCGGATAACCATGAATGGTGTAGGTGTGTATGTTTGTGTGAATGAATGAATTGAATACAAGATACGAGTATAGAAATGAGAATTTAATACGGATAGTAAAGATGATTAGTTGAATATCGAAAAATTGATAGATAAATATTTAAGTGAATCAATGAGAGCCGGTGGCAAGTAACAGTTGGCTAAGTATGACTTAAAAAATAAACTTCTTATATGTATAGGGATTTAATTGAAATCTACTGTGCACCCTAAATTGAAATTTGTTACAAAAGTAATCCGTAATCGGAAACCAAGGGAATTATTGAATCCGATCAAGCAAGACAATTGCTTGTATAAACTGAATTCTGAGTAACCGGTGGAGTAAATGAATGTATATGATAAAGAAGACTAGTATCCGTGTTGGGAGCGGAACCCAATCTCCATATGAAGTGAGTATAGTTTCCCTCTCGGTCTTGTGAAAGATGTGAACGTTGTGTTCCAAGCTTTGATGCTAATAATGATCGTAACCAAGAAATTTTAGGATAAAACCACGTGGTATTGGGAAAGTATTATGCAGGTCAGTGGTGGTATCTATTGGTTAACACCGGTTTAAGACCAGTAATTAGACTAATTGGCAACGGATAGAAAAAATGGTGTTTAGCAAAGATAAAAGTATCACTCTAGGAATTAATAGTTGAAAATCGGTAATTGTAAAACTGGTGTTATAATAACCAATAGTGGTGACACCGGAACTGAACAAATTGAACGAGATTTAAAATCAATGTTTGAACGGGTTAGTAAGAAAACTAATCTAATTTCAATAACTGGTATATATATACAATGTAAGAGTTTCCCAAAATTTTAACGAATGAGAATAATAGAGATGGTGGCAAATGTTTGGATGATTTCATATATATATATATATATATATATATGTATATACATACACACACACACACATATGTATACAGATACATACATACATACATACATACATATATATATATATATATATATATATATATATATATATATATATATATATATATATATATATATATATTAGGTAATATCTGGTTAACTCGATAAATAATCATGATGTTAGAATTCATGTAGAATGAATTGAAATTGTAACTAGGTGGTGACAAGTAACTGCGAACCCTCACTAAGATATTGTTAAAAATATGAATTTGTAGCTAGCTTAACTATCTTTAACTTGATCAAGTAATGACAATAATTAATTGGTAGTGTTAGACCGATAATGATGGAATCTGAGGTTAGCGCCGGTTTGAACCAAATAAAAGAATTTTAATCAATCCCTGATTGAATTGTGGATAATTATAGCAGAAAATTTGTTGATAATCCATGTGATATAGGAATTATTGTGTAACATTAACTTGTATCAGAAGGAATAGGAAAATTTCAATTTACACCAGTTATAACCAATAGTCAATCCACTTATTGATAAAAGAGGCAATTGAAAATGAATTTCAGATATTAATTAATTAATAAGAGATGAATAAGTAATACGATTAGGAGGAGCAAATATTGGTAGTATGAACTTGACTGTATGTGACATATCAATATAGATATAAACGTGTTTACGAAATTTACTTGATTTCTAGAAAGTGAATAATAAGTAACCGGTTGATATAGTTCAGTCGCTTGACATGGTTAGTGATATTTGTGTGTTATATATGCACGTGCATGTTTGGTGTTTGTTGATGATTGTCGTTAGACAAATCAACTATGATTATGAGTAAATTATCTGAAATAGATAAAATAATAAAATGAATGAGAACACAAGTGATTATTGTATTGGTAGGTATTATTCGTGAACTAAGTTATGGGTAACTGATATCATGTATGCATATTGTATGATAGAACGGTATCTTCTGATAATCCTTGCTATTTAAATCATGTTAAGTTGTTGCATGTGAGTTATATTAATCAAGCAAATTGAGATACCCATTCATATTAGTGTTTTTCTTTTGTAAATAATGCATATTGCTATTATTTATTATTGAAGGAAGAGACTGGTGTAACCGAAGGTGATCGAATGGGAGTATTGCTATTATTTATTTATCAAAGGAAGCGACCGATGTAACTTGAGGTGATCGAAGGGGAGTATTGCTATTATTTACGATATTGGAGGAAGGGATTTTTATAACTGGAGGGGATCGAAGGGGAGTATTGCTATTATTTAATATATTGAAGGAAGGGACCAAGTTGAACCGGAGGTGATTGAATTGGAGGTGATCGAAGGGGAGTATTGTTATTTTTTATTGATGTATGCTTGGCATAAATTCTGGTGTCTTGATTTCCTTCTTGGTCAACTAAATGCATGAATTGCATGCATGAATTTATGTTTATGACATCTGGTATATAGATGTGATTGTTTATGACATCTGGTATATGAATGTGGTTGTTTATGATATCTGGTAGATGGATGCGGTTATTTGTGATATCCAGTACATGAATGTGATTGTTTGTGATATCCAGTATATGGATGTAGATGTGTGCTTCATTACGTATGAATATACGATTATAAAATTTATGCTACCGTGAGCAGTATGTGATGTTTGAGTATTTTGCATTTTATATTTATGTGAAGAGAACAATAATACATTGTAAACTAATATAAAAGTAAGATTGTATGCTCTGGGAGATGTGTTGGTAACCATGAGTCATAGTAAAACGAATATTTTACAGACTTAAATTAGTGAGGTATTGTCATGTAGATGATTGATGAATCACTACGTGAATATAAGAGATAGACAATCGGGTTAAATGTGGTATAACATAAGATACAAGATATTGATTAAGTGGACACGTGGTCCTAGAAGAGTAAAAAGAACAAATATTAGATAATAGAAAGCATCAGTGACCTATTAAGCTGCACTACTGATCATAAGTAGGAAGAAAATTGAGATTATTACTTGAAATTGTTCAACTGCATTATTTATGAATTAGAATAGTATTATAATGTAAACTTTAATTTAGGTGACTTTACCTACTGAGCTATCGAGCTCACTCCCCCACAGATCTTATGACTTTTAGGTGAAGACTAAAGTAAGACCCAACTTAAGGCAAGTGCATGGTATTGGAACAGCTCGGAGCAACTCTAGTTTGGGTTCACTAAGCTGATTAACTTTATTTGAATTTCTTGATTAATATGTATATGTGTAGTTGATGTTATTGAATAGATCAAATTGTTGATTATGTGTAAGATGGTTCGAGGATATATATGTATATACACATACACATGTTCTAGTTTTATTTGGAGATGGATTATAGTCGGTTTTGTGTTAGCATGTTATATCAAGGAGAGTACTCTCGTGTATATGTTTAATTGGCCGACCTTGAGTTGACATTTTAAGATGAAATTTAAAATTGGTAAGTAGGCGAGGTCAAACTGAAATGATATTAGATATTGTGTGGGATGTTTTATATGGATAAGTAGGCTGATGTAGCTAAAATCTATTTTTGTATCGAGGCAGACTCCACATTTTAAAGGAGGTGCTAGTAAAAAATTTTAAAGATTATCTGAATAATAAGTGTTAAGACTTATAATTATGGTAATTCAGGTGATTAAAATCTGGGACTGTTACATGGAAGGCCTCCTTCCTATCATTACCTCAAAATGTGGGGTGCCTTGAAAAAGTGCCAGCACCATTACCTAAGAAGACTAAGTTGGATACAAAAAACAATGGAATACATTTTCATAGGTTATGCCTTGAATAGCAGTGTCTATAGATTTCTGATACGCAAATCAAAAATTCCTGATATTCATGTGAATATGATTATTGAATCAAGAGATGTGTTCTTGGAAGACGTCTTTCCGTACAAACAGAAAGAAATAAGACTTCTGGAAAAAGAAAACATGAAACAGCGTTCAAGGACGAAGGACCCAGTGAACAAACAGTTAATGCGGAAGTTGAACCAAGGAGTAAGAGATCGAGAATCTCTAAATTTTTTGGTTTAGATTTTGTAGCAAATGCGTTTGAAAGTGGGCCTCAAACATTAAGGAGGCTGTGTGTGTGTGTGTATTTATATTTATCTTATAAGCAAAAATATAGAAAGAAGCTATAAACAGTGAAAAAGAATCCATCCTAAGCAACCATACTTGAGAGTTGGTAAACTTGCAACCTAGCAGTAAACCAATTGGGAGTAAGTGAATTTTCAAAGAAAAATTAAAACCCGATGGGTCTATTGATAAATACTAAGGAGTATGCCTTGAGATATGAAGAGTTTCCACATGTACTTGAAGAATACAATAATGCAAACTAGATTGTAGATTCTGAGAAATTGAAATCAACTAGCGGATACATCTTTACTCTCGGAGGCACGATCATATCTTGAAAATCCTCCAAATAAAATTGCATAGCCCATTCCACAATGGAATCGAAATTTATTATCTTAGATAAGGTTGGAGAAGAAGCAAAGTGGCTTCGACAATTTTGGATGATATACTTTTGTTGGCCCAAAGGCTCTTCACCTTAGTTTTGATAATGACTAACTTATGAAGTAAGTTACTAATGATCTTATATTTATATAGTTTCAAATATTGATCAAGATCTTAGAATTGTTTAGCTTCAACAAAGGATTCAAAATCAAGATTTGGAGCTAACACATGTAGATTCAAGAGCTCGCGCGTCAAGATCGCATCTAGTACTTGGAAGGAGTCAACCTCATATAAATTGAGTTTGGATCGAGTCATCCTGGAGGAGATGATCGACGAGAAGACTTGTATCTAGGTTTGTTTAGTTTTGTATTTAGATCTTATGTAAGGATAGTTAGTTTTGATATGCTCAAGTATACACACACAAAAGTTTAAAAGTTTATTGGTTTCGGTTTAACCGTTTTGGATTTTTCAGAATATATCTTTCGTTTTCATGAATAGATAGAATCAAAAAAAGTTTACATGGTTTAATTTATATTGGATTTCACCCATATACATCTATGCTTCATTGTTTACAAAAACCTATTTTGATGTATCTAGTTCATGTGTTTCAAGTTTTGTTTTTATCAAAACTTATTTTGAGATTTAATGTCAAAAATTTAGATATATTATTTACATGTGTATTGGATTCTATCCATACACACTATCTTCAAATGTGTTTCAATATCACGTTTTTATATCTATACAAGTTTTGGAGAAAACGAATTTTCTTTCAAAATTCTAAATTTTAGAAAATATAGTTTTTGTTTAGAGTTAATATTTTCATGCCTCAAAAATAGTTTAAATAGTTTGTAATATGTGTTGATTTTTGGTCACACATATTTATACCTCAAATATTTACAAGAACTTATTTTTGTGAAATTTATAAAGTTTTATGAGATTTTATAGGTATTTAAAAGCCAACATTTCATAACCTATAACCCTGATTTTGGGCTGCTAAAGGTCGACCGACCGGTCGACTGAAGCCTGGCCCGGTCGACCGACATGCATAGATGTGCACAGGCTTTAGCAGTCAACCGAGCGGTCGACTGATCCAGAGAGTCTGCTCTCTGGATTTGGCTCCGACCGACCCATAGAGGGAGCTCTTTGGTTTTTGCCACAGTCGACGGGTGGTCGACCGATAGGCTTAGCCTTTGGGGCCTGCCATACCCCGCTTCCAAAATACACGAAAAAGGAGTCGCGATGAAGTTCGGCAATGTATATACGCGAGAAGGATACCCCACGTATACACGCTAATACTAAAGTAAGCCGAACAAGCTATATAATCACTATGATGACATGATAACACTGCAATATAACATATGAATAACCACACATGATAACAGATAAATAAGGGAATAGTATAAATAATGAGCCAAAAATGTCAGGAATCAAAGATAAAGACAGGAATAAAATAAAGTGAAAATACCAGAATCGAATAAAGAGAACTCAATGCTCTTCGGGATGTCTGTGATCCTCTCCAAATACCTAATCAATAATAAATAGCCCCAGATCTGGATATGCAAATCTAGAGAGTCAGAATTCCTAGTGAATGTGTTAAAATAAAGGAGAAGATGCACATGCATATAAATGTGAACATATGATAATAATATAAACTGGAATAAGAAATGGCATGAATAAGTAAATAAATAGTAATGTGGATAGCTCACAGTAGAGTATGTGTCCAATCAGGTATCCAATTAAGTGTCTATCACAATCTATATATCAGGTGGGTAAAGTAAGTCAGCACTAGAGTCAGATGTCCAATCAGGTAAGGTGTATCATCGGGTGTCCAAAATACATACATGTATCAAGAAAAGACAATCAGTTACAGTACATTATTATTTATTATGTCAGTGAACACCAATTATCACTTGTAATAGACGCATCCCATACTACGCCTATCACGCGTGTCAATCAGGGTCTTAAGTTATTTAAACTAATCGGTTGGAGATATTGTCCATGCTTTAGGTGGGTCCCGTACATATTTGGGACCACGGTCTCAGTTTCCTGGCACTGAACCAGGCCGTATCTCTAGGTATTCAGTAACAAGTAACATTAATCTCACTATTTGAACAGTGGAACAATAATAGTACAGATGGGATGACAGCCATTCCCCAGGAACTCTGCAGTGGAACCCTCAGTCGGCTGCGCAACCTGTAGCCTAGGTCCACCCAAAATACAAATGTTGTCTCCTCCATCAATTTCTCTAATCTCAGTATAAGTTGTCCATTTACATTATTATTTATTCAGTTAAACAATCAAAATTCATGTTACTAGAATACTGGGACGATGCATTGACAGTAGCAGTAACAGTAAAGTAGCAGTAACAATAATCGTATACATGGTAAACAATAACCATGTATATGATGAACAATAGGACTGTATATGGTGTTACGGTCAAACATTCCTTTCCCAGTAACTTTCTGTAACATGAAATAATACAGTAGCATGTCTTGTAGCGTCTAGTCAATGTGTTATCTCATATAAAACCGATAAGATCTCATCCACTGATATTATATCTGTAATTGATCCATCAACTCATAATCTCAAAAGCAATCCTCGTGAACATCACATACCAATCCATGTTACATATAATCTCAATAATCATCATGAACATTAAATACTAGATTTGTGTCAGAATATCTGATATTGTAAACCTTAAGTCCAGTAAATAGTTAATCAGTTATTTCATCACTATCAATCTACTTTAATCCCTAGGTCACCAATAACTGAGATCAAATGATAACTAATGTCAAACTCTAAATATTTGTTATCACCGATATCAATGAACTCACTCTCGCAGTAACTTTATCTTTATACTATACCGAAAACTGAAGTAATTAAGAATTAATCATGAAGAGAGGCCTACTGAATATCCTCAAAGTCAACTTATATCAACTGATACCAAAATCATATCCAAATAATGAAACATCCTCAAGTGGCATGAAACTCAGAATGGTCTATATCTAATAATCAACATCAAAAGATCATCGATACTCAAACAGTATAATCAAGGGTAAAACAGGGAATACGCACAAATATCAATCTAACTACATCAATCATCATAACACTAATCAAAATCCTCTGAAACGAACATCAAGCTCATGTCAATCAACTCAGTAGTATATCCCTCCTCTACGTGATCAGTATATCCATCTTCTAAGTCACCGAATCCAAGTCCAAACATATAAGAGTACATAATCATCTATATCTAACCAAGTCAATACTAATTCATGTATCAGTAAATCAGTCTGTTGATAAAATAATGTCATATCTGACACTTCCTCAATATTCATAGGTGTATCTGAATAATCACCAAACAATTTGTCCGATAAATACTTCACTTAAAATAAGAATCACTAACCTCAATGACAAACCAATCAACCTCAAGATCAAAATATTTATATTCTAAGATTTATCACAATTAGGACAGTTACAAGATCATGTCCGGTCTCAGGTATATTATAACTAATCCTGAATCAATAGCGGTAAACATCAACACATGAAATGACATAGATATATACTCATATCAACTAAATAAATAAAGTGAATGTTCATTGATATCTCATAAAGTGATACAGATAATCACACTAGTGAAATTAATCAGATAGCCACATGAAACGATACAAGTAACATATAGACGCCTACTAACAACAGTAAATAAGAAAATACATAAGAACAAACACTCACATGAAATGACGCGGTTTTGAAACCGAATCGCCATCTGGTCTTCACTGTAGGAACCGGTAGGAATCTTCAGATCACCCCATGGATCGGTCTTTAAATCGCGAGTGTATTGGGTCCATAACGGGCACAAATCGGATTGGGTCCGGGTCTCATGTTAGCTGTTCGGATCGCACGAACGAGTCTGAAATATTGTAACACGCAACCAAACCTATGAACTCACACGGACATACATCCGTATATATACACACACCACCTACATACACGTACATACATGTGTACACCTATATACATAATATACACATACATATATATTATTTACACATACATACATCATACACATCATGGATACTCACACGTACACATGCAAAAGAATTCAGGCACGCACACACAAACTCACGCACACATGTAGTCATGCATACATTAATTAAACACAATACACATTACACACATATGTATACTAATACATGCATTCATAGGTCATTTAAATGCACACCTACATTCATATACATAAACTCACACACACATCTAACACACAGGGAAAAGAAAAGAATGAGAGAAAGAGGCTCACGCATTAGCAAGGCTCGCGACGCGCCAACGGAGGCTTCAGCGGAGGGGGCGGAGGCCGCGGAGGATGTCGATGGAAAGCCGGAGTGTACATGGAGAAGATCGAGCTACGTACGCGGAGAAGATCGGGCTACCGCGGAGTGGTTCCGAGGTGTTCGCGCTCGGCGGAGAGAGGGGTAACCCATGGTGAAAGAGGAGACACGCATGGGTGTGCTCAAGGGGTGTCATGGGCTTGGCCAATGGGGGGTCTTGGCCTAGTGGGGTGTCGGGCATGATGGTTTGTTGCCGTGGGGAGATCTTGGCATGGTTTGTTGGCGTGGCTCGATGTATGGCGGAAACCAAGGGGATTGCCGTGGATCGGTGGTGCACACAACAAGGGGGCAGCGCGGGGCTATAGTTGGTGGGTTGCACCGCAGTGTGGGGTGTGGTGATGCGCCTGGAGGGAGGAGGTTGCGGATCTGGGGAGGCCTGGCTGTGCACAGGTTCTGGCTACGACCATATAGGCGAGGGAGTGCTGAAAAAGGATGTGATTGTAGGTTCTCAGTGGCGTTCAGGTGGTGCGGCAGCTTCCTGGGTTGGCTGGGGATGTCGGGCTCTAGCGGCGCACGCAAGGAGAAGACTGTTGTGGGCTTGGCTGTGTTTAGCAGGTGGGGGAAAAGAAGAAAAGTTTAAGATTAAAACAGATTAGGGCTTATGATAAGATAGGATTTAGATTAGGTTATTAGGATAAGGATTTGAGCAGTTAAGATCATGAAGATTGGGTTGTGTGGGTTAGGATAATGGGTTAACAGGTTAGCTAATGGGTTATGGGTATGGTCTATAGGGTAATTGGCTAATGGGCTAAAAGGGTTTAGATCTCAAAGGGTGATAGGATAAATCACATACAAATAAGAGGGTAAATTAAATAGAAATGGGATTTGGATATTTGGATAAATGAAATAAATAATAATAACAACATTAGTAATAATCACAATAACAATTTTCAATTAATAATAATAGATAATAGTATTTGATAATAGTCAATAATAATAATACCAACACAATACTAATAACATTAATAATTAATAACCATAGCAACAATAATAGTAATAATACTATTTAAGAATAATAACAATAATAAGAATAATAATAATAACACCAATAGTAATATTATTTAATCATAGCAATGTTAATAATAAACACTAATAATAATAATAATAAATAAAATAATTAGTAAAGCAAAAAAATAAATACTGTAGGAAAGTAAAATACGCATTACTAATTAGGGATATTACAGGGGCTGTCGACCGACTGGTTGACCGACAACCCCAATGGTTAGAAATCTGACCATTGGCGGTTGTCGACCAGGAGGTCGACCGACAGGTCATTTTTGACTGTACTAGACCCCAACGCCTATATTTTCAGACTCCTATAAAAATGGGTCTTTGAGTCCAGTTTTCAATAAGATTTCCAAGAGTAAAATTTCTTATCTTCTCTAATGTTTTTCAGCAAGTTTACAAAAGAGTTTTTGTGCCAAAAATCTCTATCTTTATTTTGTTTTCAAAGTTTTGAAAAATCAAAGAAAGACTAGATTTGAAAATTTTGTTTTGTTCTTCATTTTACATATATATCAAGAAATTTTTCCCAAGTGTTTTCTTTGTTGTTTTATTTTTCGAGCACTTTGATTTCTCATACTTGAGCTATTCAATTCTAAACCTATCTTTAGGATCTTTGTATTATGAAAAAAATTGTTTGTAATCCTTTGAGATCACCAAGAGTGTTTGTGATCATTGGATCACTAAGTTTTATTTCTTCTTTACTTTGTGCTCCCTCTTGTGTAGAGGTGTGAGAGTTGGAGTTGTGTACTCTAAGGTTGTAAGTTGTAATTCCTCGGTGGAGGTTCTTTTGTGGAATATCCAATAGTGGATAGTTGAAATCTTTTTGTGTGAAGGTGGGGACATAGAGCAGTGGCTCGAACCTCAAAACATATCCTCCTGTTTGTGTTTGATCTTCAATCTCTCAACTCTCTTTCTCTCTCTTTATATGTTGCATTGTTATTACTTGCTCATATTCATATACATGCTTGATATTGTTTGTGTGCCCAAGCTAGTGTTCAACCAAGAGAGCTTTTAAAGCACCCCAACTCCTAATTTAGAGGAATCTAGAGGAGTAGTTTCATAGCCCTTCATGAGGAATTCGGTCTCACTCTTGCTTACATATAGTGTGTTAGGAATTAGTACTTAAATTCTGCATCATTTGGCATTAGATTAGCGCTATACCTATTCACCTCCCTCTAGGTGTACTTTTAATTGATATCAGAGCCTACGCTCATGATATTCGATTTAACCACCTGCGAGTGAGATCCTTCATTGCTAATCTAGATTTGCTTTGCACACCTATTAGTTTACACTCATGAATTTTCTTGCCCCTCCCATGTATGATGTTTCCAACATCGATATGTGAAAGTTTAAGATGAGTGCTTATCTTAAAGCCTTATGATTGCATGTCTATCTTGTCACTACCAAGAAATTTTATTTTGGTAATGACAAGTACCTTGAGGCTAATGCACAAGCCATAGAGGCACTTAGGCACACATTAAGCAAAGAACATATTTCTTTGATTTCTCATTGTGATTTCGTTTTTGCAGTGTGAAACACATTGACTTCTCCCAAGGAACAAACAATAAATGTCTTGGAGAAGGAATATAATGGAGATGAGTCCGACAAAGCTTGCTTTATGGTCCAAGGGATTGACTCCCTTGAGGTACATTCCGATACTCATCTAGATGATAGTACTAACTCTTCTAATGATCATGATAGTATGGATGCCCATGTATTAAATGAATATCTTTTCGAGTTTTGTGAAAATTTGTTTTCCAAATATACACTTTTGAAAAAGAAAAGTTTTGAATTAAAAGAAGAAAATAAATTTTGTTTTCAAAACTTGATTTGATTTTGCAAGAAAGAGTTGAGGTTCTAAATGAAAGAGACTCATTGTAAACACAACTTGATCTTGCTTTAAAAGAACATGAAATTTTAAAGAATAAAAAAGATTTTGATGATGTTTTGAAGAATAATGAGGTTTTGTCATCAAAACTCGATTATGTTTTAAAAGAAAACAATTCTTTGAAGAATAAATTGCTTTGATTTCAAAAGAATTGGATTTAGTTTCAAAGGAAAATATTTCTTTGAAAAATAATTTTTCTTCTCATTCTTATCATGATTCTATTGTTATACCTCTTATTGATAAGAATGCATGCTCTACTTCTTCTTCAATTATTGAAAATGATATTTGTATTTTGAAGAAGAGTATTGATTGTTTGGGCTTCACTTTGAGCCAATGTGCCATGAACCACACAACCACACACGGTTGGAATTCATGTTTCGCAACATGCTCCATATATGCGTGCACACCCATCACGGTATACACATGCTCATCATGCTCACACACATGATTCTACGTATTCTAGTATGTACACTAGTACACATTGTGGTTGCACGGGCCACCTTACAAAATTTTGTTATGATAGAATAAATGTTTTAAAATTTGCAAATAAATTTGTTTGGGTTAGGAAAGATGCTTACCCTCATGGACCCAAAAAAATGTGTGTACCAAATGTTGGAACTTTGATTTTAATGATAACATTTGTGATGCAGTTACGTTGGAGCTTTATCTCAAAAGCTTATGATGAGATTTAAAATGCTGAAGACTACTCAAGGATATTTGGCTTTTTTGTGTATTTGATATAGAATGTTAAAAGCCTTGAAACACACACACTTTAGTCTATTAGTCGACTTATATCGAAGTATAGTCGACTTATATATCTTATAGTCGACTTAACACTTTATGTAGTCGACTAAGTTCTGTTCTGAAAAGATATTAACTTTCTGTTTGTTGACAGTTAGCAGAATGAGTCGACTTATCAATCTTACCAGTCGACT
Organism: Agave tequilana; assembly: GCA_038442645.1. Lineage (NCBI taxonomy): Eukaryota > Viridiplantae > Streptophyta > Magnoliopsida > Asparagales > Asparagaceae > Agave > Agave tequilana. Next base: position 118,318 of record JAVJIF010034664.1, read on the forward strand.
AATCCATCCTGTAGTCGACTTATGAATTCTGTTGGTCGACTAATTCCAATTTTTAGAGACTTGCATATCTGTATTAATCTTCATATAGTCGACTTACTCCTTTAATTAGTCGACTAACCCAGTCAAAATTGCCTACCCTAGTCGACTTATAGCAATTTATAACTGTTGTACAATTATTGATTTCTGATATTTTATCCAACGTTTTAATATTTAAATTTGTCCTGATAACTACCCTAACTGACCATAGATTTCAGGTATAAATAGGGATGTTGTCCTAGGCTAAATCACCAATTCATATCAATAGTTTTCTGCCCAAAGACTCTGTTTAAAAATCTATTTTTCAGAAAACTGTTTTCACTTTTTATTCTTCATACAAATTTCAATCCTTTATTGAAGAATTCTGAGAGTCCACCTATAAGAGTCCTTATTCACGATCACATACAGATTCAAGGCTCATAGGATTGATTGCAATTACTCAAAGAGAAAGATTGTATAAGAGCGTCTTCGGGTTGAAGAGAAGTTGTATAAGGTGTTGTAGTCTTCTTGGTATTAAGAAGAGTTGTACACATTTGGCAAAAGGGATTTGTCAAGTGGTGTACAAGGTGTTGGTTTTAAGTGTACAAAATCCAGGATAAGAAAAATCTCAAGCGGGTTGCTTGGGGACTGAATGTAGGTCAAGAGGACCGAATCAGGATAAAATCTCTTATGTTTGCGTTTGCATTTTTGAGATTTATTTTCTTACTTGCAAGTTCTTTTATTTAATACTAACTATCTTTGTTTGAGTATTGTGTTGACATTATTTTTAGATCCTACACCAAAAGCCACTCCTATTATATCTGATGTAGGTGTGAGCTCTCACAAGACGTGAGAGTATTGGTGCCTTGATGGTGAATGCGTTTCGAGCTAAAAGATCATATTTATAGATGCATCACTTTCAAAGGATGTTTGGTGGGAGGACCACTATAGTTTGAAGATTTAGAGATTGGTTCATTCGGTTTGATAACTATCTTTAACTCCTTAATTTATTTACATGCTTTAATTGATGATTTTGGCATGTCATGATGTAAATGCAATATTTATTAGACTTGTGATATACATGTATAGTATTTGAGATACACCCATGTTCATATGCATCATATTTTTTGTGTTCTCAATTTAGTTTAGCTATTGTGTATATCCTAGTGTTAATAATATTTGCATTTACCCTAATGATTATATTTGTTTATATTTTTGTGCACTTCATGTTTTGATTACATGTTTAAATGTAACTTCCATTAAAACTTGCGTTATACTTGTACAAGTAGTGAGCTACACTTGATTATTATGTGTTTGTACTTTATTGCTCATTTGTACTCATTAGACGTACTTGTATAATTTTGTTTAATGATTCCTTTATCTTTACTTGTTTGCCCTATTTTTGTACATATTTTATTTTTAGCTTCATGTATATGTTAATTTTATCCAAAACTATAAATATACATGTCATCCTAGAGTCGCTTACTTTACAAACCATGCATTCCATTATGAACTCTTTACATGTTTAGATTGTATGTATACTTTAGTTTTGACAAAACATACATATAATTTGAACCTTTTTTAGTTTTGATGAAAATTGAATTTTGATGATTTTCATGCTTATGAAAAGGGATTTTCATTTATTGAGCTTAATTGCCTTATTTTCATGTATATGTTTCTTACATGATTCTTGCACACTCAATATTTTGTATTTACTCGTGATTTAAATTCATGAGAATTAATGTGCTTCATAACTCCTTGAGTGTCATTTATTGTGTATTTAGCATATTTTCATGAAATATATATTTATTTATTCCTTACTTGAAGGATTTAGTACTAGTTTCAAAATTATTATTAAACTAGTCTTTATTCTTCATTTGGAAGAGTTTTCAAATATATTAAAATATTTTCATATCATATTTGAAAACCCCTACCTTCTAAGGGCGATTGGATGGGTGACCATGTCTTGTATGCTCTTATTGATAATATCTTTTAAATATGTGCATGAAAGGGAGGTAGTTATGAGATATACATGATTTTAATGAAAATTGATTTTTGTATACTCATATTTTTGTATGCATCATATTTCAATTAATAATATATATTGTTCTGATCATTCATACATATAGATGTTTTTCTTGTGCTATAAACATATTTGACCATACATTTTTAGCACATTGATTTCGTGCAAAGCTTGATTTAAGTTCTTAATGATAATTGATATCTTTACAAGCTTATGTATTATTTTTATTGGTAGTTCAAAAAGGGGGAGAAAAATTCTTGTTTTATCTTTCAATGGTATCTTACTCCCATTCTTTACAAAAAAAAAATTTTTGTTTTGGTATATGCTAACATTTTCAATATTGGTATCAATAATCTTAAATTGGTATTATTCTCAATTTGGTATCTATATTGCAAAATAGTTTTAGTGTTTACCTAAAAATTTGGTTTTTACTTTCAATTGGCATCATGCCTTTTTTTGGTATCAATTGGTAAAAAGATTGTTTCATTTTCAATTGATAAAAAAGATTGTTTTTTTCTTTCAATTGATAGTTTTTATTGGTATCAAAATTTTATTTTAAAATGTGTTTATTTGTAATTTTTTTTTTTCTTTACCCCTTTGTTGATGAGTGACAAAAAGGGGGAGAAGGATTTGAGTTTATATATGCATGTTTATCTGTGTTTATATGCATATATTTGTTTTATGCATACTCTTATGCATATGTTTTATGATTGCTATTGCATATTTGTTTTATTATTGTTTATTGGTATTTAAGCTTACATTGAATATCTATTTGTTTTAGGTATATGCATAAGTTAAGGGGGGCTTCTATGAAGCCTATTCTTAATCATTACATATGTAATCTCATAAGTTTTATCATCATCAAAAAGGGGGAGATTGTTGACCCAAAGGACCTTCACCTTAGTTTTGATGATGACTAACTTATGAAGTAAGTTATTAATGATCTTGTGTTTATATAATTTCAGATATTTATCAAGATCTTAGTGTTGGCCCAAAGGCCTATTACTCTAGTTTTGATGATGATCAACTCATGTAGTTATGTTACTAATGATATTAAGATCTTAGTTGTGTAGTTTCAACAAAAGATTTAAAGTCAAGTTTTGAAACTAGCACGGTTTGACACAAGAGCTTGTATATCAAGACCACATCAAGTACTCAAGAGGAGTCTAGCTCTATGGATCAAGTTTGGACCAAGTCAAGAAGATGAGAAGACTTCAAGTGAACCTTCAAGATCAAGACTTGTGTCTAGATTTGTTTTTATAAGATTTTGTTTCTAGATAAAATGTAAAGGATAGAATAGTTGGTGGATTGCTCAAGTATATCTTACACACACACACACACTCTCTTGATTTAGATGAGTTTTCATAAAAGAATTTATTTTGAAAAAAATACACAAGAGTTTCTTTTTATAAAAAATACCGGTTTGGTTTTTGGTATTCAAAGTTTACATGTCTTTAACCAAAATCGTTTAGAGCTTAATTTCAAAAACATAGATATTTTACCATGTATGTGTAGTGGATCATATCCATACACCTATGCTTAAAAGAGTTTAAAATATCTTGTTTTTGTATTTGGAGAAGTTTTGGAAAAACCAATTTTGAAAAAAAATACAGTTTTTGTTTTTAGCCAAAATTTTCAAGTTACAAAAATAGTTCAATTGTTTGTAACATGTCTTGATTTTGCTCAAACATGTTTATTTATCAAAGTATAGTGTTGAACCTATTTTTGTAGATTTTTTCATAATTTTATGGGATTTATTTATGCTAAAAAGTCAACATTTTTATCCCTATAATTGTCTGGTCTGGCTTCTGCCGGTCGACCGGACCGGTCGACCGAGCTTGAAGTCGGTCGACCGGGACGGTCGACCGATGTGCACAAACGTGCACGCTAGTTTTGGCTGGAGGGCCGGTCGATCGACCCGGTCGACCGCAGAGAGTTTCTGCTCTATGGAAAGCCCCGGTCGACCGGGCCGGTCGACCGGCAGAGAACTCTGTTCTCTGTTCCAGGCAGCGGTCGACGAACCGGTCGACCGACGCCCCAACGGTCAGATTTCTGACCGCTGGCGGTTGACCGGGCCAGTCGACTGCCAGCCGCCTGGGCTGAAAAAATGCCAACAGCTAGTTTTTCTAGCTCTTATATAAAGAGAGCTTTGGGGCTGTTTTCTCCAAGATTTTCAAGTGAATTTTGCACCAGTTTTTCCTACTCTATTAAGAGATTTTCTCCACTTGTTTTAGAGCCAATATTTCCAATTAAAAGGAGAGTTTATCAAGAGTGATTTCAAAGTGATTTCTTGAGTTTTCCTCCACCATTTCAATCCTAATTTTCTCACGCAAACACTTGAGCTATCCATTGCTATATCTAACTATAGGGATATTTGTTGTGAGAGCGTTTTAGGTGATCAAAGTGTTGTGATCACCAAAGTTCATCTTTGTACTTTGAGGAGGCGGACTTGCGGGTTCGCGGTATTTCGAGTTCGTGTGTGAACTCTTTGTTTGAGGTGCGGCCTCGGCGAGCTAGTGGGCTTGCGATGTGTGTACGGGACTAGAGAGTCCAAGAGTTCTAGTGAAAACTCCTTGTAGGTGTTGCGGCACTGAGTGATCTGGTGGGATCGATTTTAGTGAAAATCCTTCATAGTATAAAGGCGGGGACATAGAGCAAGTGTGCTCGAACCTCGAAACAAATCTTCCGTGTTTGCGATTGCTCACTCTCTATCTCTTACTCTTGTTTATATCTTGCATGCTTATATTGTCCTTATCTTCATATGCTTGATATTTATATTTGTGCTTTATTGTTATATGCTTAGGGATTATTTGCTAACACTTGTATTCAACCAAGAGAGCTAACGCGGCACCTCAACTCTTATTTAGAGGAATCTTGAGGAGTTAATCCAGAGCCCTTCACGGGGAATCCGGCTACACTCTTGTGTTATACGTGGTGTTTAGTTTAATAAGTTTTAATTCCGCATTAAGTAACCATAGATTAGCTCATCACCTATTCACCCCCCTCTAGGTGACTTACAGTTGGTATCAGAGCCAAGTGCTCTTGATTTGGGTCTTACAACTTAGAGTTAAAGATCCTCATTTTATAGCTAATCACAATATTTGTCTATACACACCATGGATTTCATGTCACCTCCACCTTTGACATTCTTAACATCCAAACTTGGAAGGTTAAGATGTCTTTATTCCTCAAAGCCTTATGTATTAATTTTATTTTGTCACTACTAAAGATTCATATTGTTTAAATGGCAAAATATGGAGGCTAATGCAAAAGCCCTACATGCTTTAAAGAGTACCCTAAATGATGAATATTAATCTAGGGTTTCTAACATTGATTCGATTTTTGTAGTATGAAACTCTTTGATCTCCCTCGGCGAAAATGAACAATATTATGCGGGGAGCGATTCGGATGTTGGAAGTGACACCTCCAACGGGTGCTACATGGTCCAAAGGGATAACCCCCTTGAGGTAACTACCGAATCCGAGATAGAAGAGGATGTGAAATGCCTTATAATGAACTAGCATCATTTTGTCAACAAACTCTTAGAAAAATATGAATTGCTTAAAAAGGATAACAAGAATTTGAAAAAGAATTTTGATTGCAAGTTAAAAGAAAATGATTCTTTTAAAAATAAAGTTGCATGCATTGAAAAAGAAAATGAAAGTTTGAAAAATGAAAATGTTTTCTTGATGTCTAAATTAAATGATCTTTGTGAAGGAAATAATACTTTGAAAAAAAATTGTTTTGGTGAAAAAACAAAAGGAAGTTGCTTTGCATGAAAACACTTCTTTAAAAAGAAAAATTGTTGAAAAAGAAAAAGTAAATGTTTCTAAAAAGAAAAAGACTATTGATCAAGCTCTTCATGCCACAACCATTGATGAAAATGAAGTTAAATTTTTAAAAAATAAAATGATAATTTAAGCTCAACTTTGAGCAATGTGCTTTAATCATTCTAGATTGGAGTCTTTGTTTTCTAAGAAACAAACTCCACATATTCATGCACATCATCCACATCATGCATATGCACATTTGCACGCCATGACCACACCCACACTCATATGCATCCTAGAGTGTACACTTGTACACATTGTGCGCCGCAAAGGCCATTTAGCAAAGTTTTGTTTTAATAAGTTGCATTCATATTAATTTGCTAATAAGAAAAATGTTTGGGTTCCAATAGATGCTAACCCCGAGGACCCAAAAGAAAATGGGTACCAAAATTCCCACCTTTTGTATTGATGTAGGTGTGTTGGCTCTCACAAAATGTGAGAGGGTCGGTGCCTTGGTAGTGGATGTATGGACTTGATGGACACATTTTTGATGCACCACTATCAAGGAAGTTTGGTGGGACAAACCACCATGTTTGGAGAATTAAAGCTTAGTTCTTTGTTTTGGTATATCTCTAAACTCCTAGTTTAGTTAACATGCTTTTCATTGATGATATTTTTAGCATGTTCATATTTGTGTTCATATGGTAAATACTAGTTTAAATGTAATTTTTATTAAAACTTGGATATATACATGTACAAGTAGTGAGCAAAAAATGATTCATATATGTTTGCACTTCATTATTCATTTGTACTCACTATATGCACATGTATAGCCTAGTTTTGATTATTTCCTCATTTACACTTGTTTTGCCTATTTCATGTTTTACTTCATGTATATGTAGTTTGTATTCAAATCTAATGAATATACATGTATGTTTCTTGAGTCTCTTGCCTTCATGCAAATTATATCATAGACTCTTTTATGTTTGGGATATGTATGCATATTGTTAGTTTTGAAAAAAACATACATATACCTAGAAGTTTGTTTTTAAGATGAAAAATGAATTTTTTTATAATTTTCATCTTTAATTGAAAAATGAATTTTCATGATTTTTGTTTTGATAAAATGATATTTGTTTCGAGCTTTATTGATTATCTTCATGAGAAAAGCTAATTACATGATTTTGTGCACTCATACTTTATTTGTTTATTCATGACTTTGTTTCATGATATTTTTTGAGCCTTATAGATTTCGAGTGTCAAATTTTATGTATTTAGTATGTTTCATGATAGACATATGTTTTGGTTTCATGTTTTGAAGGATCTTTAACTAGTTTTTTCAAAAATTATTTTAACTAGTTATGTAATATTCATTTGGTAGGTTTTTCAATACTAAAAATATTTTTCAAACCCTATTTTGAAAACCCCTACCAGCACCGTCATGGGGGACGGAGGGCGACGGTGTGCCTTGTAAGCTTTATTGAAAAATCTTTATCTTGAGCATATAAAGGGTGGTAGCTATGACGTATATACTTGATTTACATTGTATTACAATTAGTATCTCAATTGACATTCATGTTGTATATACTCATATTTTGTTTTTTATATATGTATGCTTCATAATTTCCATAATATCAATTCCTATTAGCATCGTCTTTTTCATACATATATAGTTTTGAAAATCAAGTACCAACAAATCATATATATTTATACTTGATTCTCAAGATATTTACATGTTTTTAAAACACAAGTATGTTTATGCTAAGCTTACTTCAAATCCTAATTTTCAATTGATATCTTTTAATAAGCTTATGCATTATTTTTAAATTGATATTTTTATTGATATAAAAAATATGCAATAATTTTCAATTGGTATCAATATGATTCTATTTTGATTAAAATTCAAATTTGTAATGTTATTTACAATAATTGGTATCTTAAAATTTGATTACAAATGCTTGTGGTACATTAAAATTTTTTGTTTATATAATATCTTAAAATTTAATTTACTAAGATATCTCAAAATTTGTTTTCATTGAGAAAATTCAAAATTTGTTTTAATAAGAAAATTAAAAATGTTTGATTTATATTGCCTATATGCAAGGAGAGCTTAGCATCTTCTACATATAGATTCATGTTGAGTGTATCTTATATTGAGGAGCTTGACAACTCTTCTTTATGGGGTACACGTGTGTAGGGGAGCTTCACATCTTCTCTTATGTATTGCATATTATGTGTTATGTGAATTAGGGCTTGTCATCCTTTCTTCATGTAATGCATATATGTAGGAAAGTTAACTTAGCGTCTTCCCTCATGAATGTATATCGCATATATCTTTTATTGATTGATTTGAGTTCACCTCTTTGTGGGGGAGAACATTGTTTTTGTATTTACTTTAACCCCTTTGTTGATGATGACAAAAAGGGGGAGAAGTATTTTAGTATATATGCATGTTTTGTTTACTTATACATTAAAAGGGGAGAAGGAATTTATGTTTATGCATATATGTTTTTGTTTTGCAAATAGGAGAAAAAGTATTTGATGAGTTTTATGCTTGATTGGCATGTTTATCTCTTTGTATTGCATGCATGTTTATGAGCTTTCATTGCATATTTATTTGTTTATTGTGATGCATGAGTTAAGGGGATCTTCTTTGAAGCTTTACTTTAATCCATGCATATATAACTCCATGAGTTTGTCATCATCAAAAAGGGGGAGATGTTGGCCCAAAGGCCTATCACTCTAGTTTGATGATGATCAACTCATAAGTTATGTTACTAATGATATTGTATTTAATTAGTTTCAGAATTGTGATCAAAATCTTAGTAGGTGTGTAGCTTCAACAAAAGATTTAAAGTCAAGTTTTGGAGCTAGCACGGTTTGATTCAAGAGCTTGTGCATCAAGACCACATCAAGTACTCAAGAGGAGTCTAGCTCTATGGATCAAGTTTGGACCAAGTCAAGAAGATGAGAAGACTTCAAGTGAAGACCTTCAAGATCAAGACTTGGTCTAGGTTTGTTTTTATAAGATTTTGTTTTCAGATAAAATGTAAAGGATAGAATAGTTGTGGATTGCTTAAGTATATCTTACACACACACACTCTTGATTTAGATGAGTTTCATAAAAGAATTTTATTTTGAAAAAATACAAAGAGTTTCTTTTTGAGAAAAATACCGGTTTGATTTTTGGTATTCAAAGTTTACATGTCTTTAACCAAAACCGTTTTAGAGCTTAATGTCAAAAAAATAAATATTTCACCATGTATGTGTAGTGGATCATATCCATACACCCTATGCTTTAAAAGAGTTTAAAATATCTTGTTTTGTATTTGGAGAAGTTTTGAAAAAAAACCAATTTGAAAAAATACAGTTTTTGTTTTAGCCAAAATTTTCAAGTTACAAAATAGTTCAAATTGTTTGTAACATATCTTGATTTTGCTCAAAGATGTTTGTTTATCAAAGTATAATGTTGAACAATTTTTGTAGATTTTTTCATAATTTATGGGATTTTATTTGTGCTAAAAGTCAACATTTTTATCCCTATAATTTGTCTGGTCTGGCTTCTGCCGGTCGACCGGACCCGTCGACCGAGCTTTAAGTCGGTCTAACGTGGACGCCAGTTCTGGCTGGAGGCCGGTCGACCGACCCCGGTCGACCGTAGAGAGTTTCTGCTCTCTGGAAAGCCCGGTCGACCGGGCCGGTCGACCGGCAGAGAACTCTGTTCTATGTTCCAGGCAGCGGTTGTAGGTTGTCTAAAATCACTAATAGACAAGCCATTAAAAGGTAGAGTTTCAGCATCAAGGCACGTGGGCTCGACACCGCGTCTCAGCATCAAGGCGCGTGGGGCCCGACACCCGCGTCTCAGCATCAAGGCGCGTGGGCCCGACACCCGCGCCCCAACCTCAAGGCGTGTGGGCTTAAACCGCGTCTCAGTTATAACGCCCTGGTTATGGGGCCAGTCGCCGCCCACATAGCGGGGAGGTCAGCCCCTCATCGTGGAGCATTTTTAGGGGGCACGTTCACCCCTAGGACCTCTATAAATAGCCTCGTTTGCTATGAGGTCGAGGCAATAAGAGAGAAGAGGGGACGATAAGAGGGGAGTGGCAATTGGCGATCAGCAATCAAAGGCACTTGGTGATAAGAGGATCGGCAATCAGACGACCAGACACGGCAGAAAAAGGAGAGAGCTCAACTCTTCGTCAAGCTTGCTGCGTACAAGCTACTCTTTGCTACTTCTCTTTGAGAGTTTTGGTAGACAAGAGCTGTGCTACTCTTTCTACCAGCTGAAGAGAAGATCCCTGACGATCCCGACGGTCATCCGGTCAACGGAGAACAAGATCACTCTCCACCGCCACACGAAGAACCCAGCATAAACAAAGGGAGGATTCAAGACTCAATATCCTCCCTCCCTTGTAACTGGAAGGAAAAGTTATTTTTTTTTTGGTTGTAATCTTTCATCTGATTCAAGGAAAACTTACAGCAAAAGACCTTCTTTCTTCTTTTTCCGGCGCGTACAAGAGATGGCGACTCCGCTGGGGACTCTATTGTCACTGACGAGCAAATCGTGGCGCAGGATGACGTCCTCCGTAAGGGGAAGATGGTCGAATCGCTCATTGTCGAGTTCGACCAGGCGAAGTACGAAGAGTTTCTCTCTTCCGGCTCCAAGAGCCTAAGGACCCGCCGTCTGCCGCCGGTCTCGACGGGGAATGGCCCTGAAGCCCGATCTGTGGCTCTCTCGGGGGCACCCCTGCTGCCAACTGTGCCAAGCAAGGTGCACGCGCCAACGCCTCTCAGAAGGCCCGCGTGGTCCCAGGCACAACTGCCTTTGCGACCAACCGCGTCGCACAGAACACCCGCGTCAACGTCTCTCAGGAGACCCGCGTGGTTAAAATATCTGATGTTCAGCATCAGGATGTTGTTGGTCTCTCTCCACCTCCGCGACGCAACCGGAACGCTGAGCGTCGACAAGAGGAGACGTGCGCGTCAGCTGCAAGTGGAACCTCTGGTTGTCTGACTGAGGCTGGACGCGACGTACAATCTGGGCCTTGCCCGCGCCACGTCCGGCCCGTGAAGTCCGCGTTTGGCGACCCAAGCGCGAGACTCCTCAAGCTAGGTCCTCTGAAGACCAAACTTACCCAACGCCAAGGTGAAGCCTCTGCGCCTCATCAAGCGCGAGAGGCACACGCCCATAGGCGTGGGGCCCAGCAGCCCACCTCTCTCAAGTGTCTCTGCCCCGACACACCAAGCAGCAACGCGACAGGCGCGTCTTGTCGCAACAAAGGCGCCCAAACGCGCGCTGAACAGCTGCGGCGCGAGAACCGCGTCCCTGAAGCCTGCGTCCAGGCTGTACAGCACATGGATGCCTCCCGTTTTTGACGTTGCGAGGCTAACCTTTTCAATCCCCCTCCCATGGATTTGAGGGATTATTTGACGAAGAAAAGAAGTGTCAATCAGGCCACTTCGTCATGTTGCTGCCAACGGCTCATCCATATGCTCTCTGAGTGCCGTTGCGGATCAGGCGTGCACCTGCAGTCTTTAGTCAGACAGCTGACCCTGATTCCCCCGTCAGCTAAAAGAAGACGCTCCCACAGAAGGAGAACCTTCTCTGACGTTGAGTACCCGGAGCTCACTGCGAATATGACAAGCAGGAGCAAGGGGGAAAACAACCTGCAGTCAGCTCTGACGAGTCTGACTCTGAACGGAAGGAGTGTACCGACACACTCGCACCCGGACTGGGGCCATTCACCCAATTGACTATAATGCCTTAGCCCATGGCATTAACGATTCTCACTCCGCCGTAGCGGAATCAAGGGCTTCGAACTCTTCCGTCGAGAGGAGACCTCGCCTACATGACAGGCACTCCTGAGGAGACGGCTAAACGTTTAGAGCAGATCCAGAAGGCACAAATGGATATGATTCTTTCTCAGCAGGAATCTATCAACTCCCTCAAGTAGGCGATTGCACAGCTGCTCGAAGACAGGAGGAGGTCCCCTCCTAAAAAGTCAAAGGGCAAAGGGAGAAAGGGAGAAAGCTCATCTTCCGAACCTCTGGGGAGACGCGGCGATCTACTTGCGACTCATCCAAGTCCTCGTCGCAAGTAAAGGGCGACCAAGACCCGGGGAAGGCTCATGCTAAAAGAATGAGTCAATTGGAGCGACGCCTCGAGGCCCTTGCCAATCGCACAGACCCCAAGAAGCAGGAGTCCGGCCCTACCCGGAATGGGACTTGGTTCCGTACCCGCCCAAGTTCAAAGCTCCAACTCTCCAAGCCTTTGATGGAAAGGGGTCACCCAACCAGACATCTACTACTTCAAATCCCAAACTGGGAATGTGTAGTAGATAATGACGCCATCCTGGCGCGTCTGTTCATCGGCACCTGAAAGGGTTGGCCTTTGAATGGTTTATGAAGCTCCCAGAAGGTTCTATCAAGAACTGGGGCGATTTGGAGAAGCTGTTCTTAACACGCTTCTTCGAGGATGACTCGAAGTCACGATGCCTACTCTTTTGGCTACCAAACAGCGAAAAGGGGAGTCCGTCAAATCTTTCGTGGAAAGGTTTCGGACGTGGCACTCTGGTGTCCAAGCGGTAGACCCAGGCCACCCTGGTGGAAACATGCCGCCACAATCTCCAAACCTCACTCCTTGCAAATAGGAGTTGCTGAAAGCCGCACCTGAAAGCAATTAGTCCAACAAGGTGAACAGGCTGAGGAGATTGTCGCCCGCGTCAGAGCGGAGGAAGTAAGCCTAGGCCGGAAAGGTCGACAAGGCGTGCGCCAGACACATCCCTCCAAACAAAGCGGAAGGATAATTTGGCAACGGAGACCAAATCTCCCGCCAAGCCTCAATCAGGCAAGGCGAGTGCTCTTCAAGCCGGCCACGCGCCAACAAGCAATATCCTTCAAGGAGAAACATGTCGATTCGCTCTTCAAACTACTCAACAAGAGCAACCGAGACTAAAGCTCCCTGAAGCTAGGCGCCCTGAGGAAGTCGGCAAAGACCGACAATCCCACCTATTGCTTGTACCACAGGATGCTGGGACATCCCACTAAGAGCTGCTACGTCTTCAAGGACATCCTTCAAGCTCTGATTGACGCGGAGGTGTTAAAGCTCCGACCAGAGGAGAAGAAGGTGACGGCTAATGTGACGTCAGTTCTCCAGTTTGGAAGACAACCCCTAACGCCTGCGGGGGGGTGGCCCTATTCCAAGAGGAGAGCTGAGAGTGGTCAACACAGACCCTCACTAGCAGCAAGAGAAAGGCTTGGTACCTGTCCCTGCACCTCAAGGGAAATCATGTGGGTCCACCCTGACCTTGTAAATGAACAGCAATGGACTACTGTGACCTACAGGAAATCCAAAGGCAAGGCAAAGGCCTCATCCTGCAATGTGGTGGGTGCCTCCTCTCGAGAAGCCGAGACTGATGTTCCCTCATTAACCGACTCAGAGGAGGAAACAATAGTCTGGCCGCAGAACCCAATCAACCGATGGGCGGGAACCCGTTCAGGACAGGCGTACTTGAAACAGTACGGCGAGACGGCAGTAGTAGCCCCTCCACAACCAACTGCAGAGCCAATCAGGCCCTCCACAAAGCCACCGGTGGAGAAGCAGAAAGAAACTCGGTTTCTCGAGTTCTTTCGAAAGGTATGGCGGAAGGATCCACGACACCTTACCGCTTTGATGTCCTGGCTCAACTAGCCAACATCCCGGCACGCATTACCTTGTATGAACTTCTTAGACTATCAAAGTCGACCAGAGAAGCTCTACAAGAAGCTCTGGCAAATGCTGAGGTCTTCATGACCCAGGTGCCGAAGGAGGAAGATGTAGAGGATTGCCTCCACACCTCCCCAAATGCTCCCTGCATTACCTTCACAACAGATGATATGCAGGTTAAAGGGAAGCATGATCGTCCCCTGTATTTCACAGGGTACATCGGATCGTCTGAGTGTGAACCGCATTCAGGTAGATCCAGGGTCCGCATTGAGCATCATGCCTCGTCGGGTCATGCAACATGGGCATTCCTACTCATCGTTTGAGCACTACTCAGACAACTATCTATGGGTTCAATGCCAACCAGACCCGTCCGATGGGGAAAATCAAGCTCAAATGCCAGATTGGAAGCCTCAAGTCGGAAGTGACATGTTACATCATCGACGCTGACACTTCCTAAACCTATTGCTGGGACGGCCGTGGATTCACCGCAACTCCATCGTTCCCTCTACTCTCCATCAAGTCATGAAATACATTGACGAGAATGGAAAGGTACAGACGTTGATTGCCGAAAGGCATCCGTTCAAAGGGGTCGAGAATTATTTCACTGACTCTTTGTTGTACCAAGATCGGTGGAGACGGATGAAGTCCCGCGACCAGAGGAGCCAGACTCTGGTAACGAAGCTGACACCGAGCCCGAGAAAGAAGAGTGCCTGTGGGAGTAAAACCACTTGTAAAGAGCACCATAAGCTCGATGTTGATAATACCACCGACGATGTAGGCGGTTGGTATATTAATGAAGATTTAGATTTTACGTATTTCTCTGTGTTTGCTTCTGATTCAGTACCATCAGACACTAGCACCGAAGTAGACGATGACCCCTGGTCGGCAGTAGATGCTTTGACATCGTTGCATGTACCAGTGAAGTCGTCCTTCGAGACATACCAAGATAATGGTAATGCGCAAGAATCTATATTTATGGTTCCAGCAAGACGAAAAGGCCAAAAACCAATTCTTTTTGGGCGAATCTCGTCTGAGCCAATGCCTGCGAAGACTCGGGAAGTGAGGAGGAGTCCCCTCAGTTCGGTCATTATGAACCAAAAGCACTCAAAATGATGAGATGCATGGGATACGACCTGACCAACAGACCAGGGTTGAACTTCGGCAAAGGAAGGAGGACGCTGCTTCGATCCTTTGTGCCGAAAGGGAAGGCCCCTGATTATTATCATCAGACGCTCCGGGGTTGTAGGGGCCGGAAAGTTTGGTGGTCGGAGAAAGTGGTTTAGCTGTAAAAAGATTTTCCTTGATTCAAGCGAAACGATTACAACCAAAAGAACTACTCTTCCCTCTTTT